>JAEUWR010000503.1:0-156028 GCA_018524895.1 Podaxis sp. C-F-101400 | reverse complement strand
GAGCGTCTTCTTGGGATTGAAATATTGAACCAAGATAATCATTTCAGATAAACTCAGATATTCCCCGTCGGACTTTTAAGTGGGGCTCAATCTTCTTGCGTCCAACCCCTTGCATTGCATTCATTACTCTGAATCACAACTTTAATTGTTAAACACGTCTGACTCTAGCAGCGACAACCCATGGACGTCTTCCTCATTGGCCCAACCCCAAACAGGAGGTGGTTTCCATGGTCGTGGTCGCGGTGGTGGTGCGCTGTCGAGGCCCAATCCGTTCGGCCTAATCCCATCATTGCATTTGCGCTATAAACCCCACAAACCGCGTTCCGGGTCTGTGTTTCTCTTTTTCATTCCGCACACTGCCTAAAGTCTATGATCGTGCAGTGTCGCGGACAAACCACCTACCTCTGCTGCATATGGCCGTACCCTTGGGTTCGTCACCGCTGCCAAACTTGACGAACTCGAGAAACAACGCGAGGTGTATAAGGAATTCTCCCGAGTTCTGGAGGCAACCATCACTGACCCCCAAATTGACACTGATGAAAGTCGCGCCCTTATCAACCGCCTCAGTGTCTTGTACCACTCCGTCATCAACCACCTCGCCCCAGATGATCCGCGCGACATCAATGGAAGTATCAACATCGATGACCTGGGAATCTGGTTGGCCCGCGTCAGGATTGATCCGACTTTTGACAGAACCATTGTTAAAGAATGGATTGAGACTCTTGAAACTCATATCAAACAAGGCGAGAAGAAGTTAGAGTTTGCCAAACTGTGTGGCAGGCTCTATACGGATTGGTTGGAGAGTGGAGATGGTGTCACCGTCAGGAGTGACGTTTCTGGCCCATTACCTCAACAAGACAGGGGTCTGGAGGAAGATGTGAGGCAGGAAGGGAGGCAGGAAATGCATAAACAGGTTGCGCGCCTGCGATCTATAATCTTCGAGCCGACGAACATCGACACCACCGCACTCGAGGCGTACCTCACCGATGTGTTCTCCACTAAAGCCGCTTCGGCCTTGTTGGAAGATATGAGGGCTGGTATGGCCGCCTTTGGCAAGGATCTTCGCAACCGCACGATTACAGCTGATGATATGCGTTGGACCGTCGAATCTCTCCTTGCATCCGACCTGATGCTCCCCGACAAACGTGCCGCCATTCGTGAATTCACCGATAACAATACCGTACTGGAAGAGGTCGCCAACGTTATGAATATGCGTCTCCGTGGACTTTCGTCGTGGAAGTGGCCTGCCGATGGAATCATGGTTGACATGCGTCGGCAGCTGCATGGAAAATACCGCGCATTCACGGATCCCGATGTCCTCGACGGGCTGTTCCTCGAATGGGTTGGTGTAATGTGGGGAATAAAATTCAAGCAAGACGTGCGAGTAATATTCCAGTCTAATGCGTGGAACTTTGCCACACCAGGGGAGGGACTCTCTAGCGTCACTTCTGACACTGTTGCCTCCTCTGAGGCCAACAATGTTACCATCAATGGTGAACGGAAGAACCACCGGAGTTCCTACTTCCTCACTGGTATCCTTCCAGATAAGGTCGGTCCACAAGCTAATTACGACGGGGCCGCTTATGATGCCGGATCGGGCTACACGGGGGGCGCCATGGATGTTAAACAACGACTCTTAAATATCGTTTCCACCGAGTGTCATCTCAACCTCGGCTTACATAGTTCACACACTATGGTGGTCACGGATTTGGACTGGTTCGGACCCTCCCTCCCACACGAGTCTATCATCACCATCTTGCGCTTCTTCGGCGTTCCGCCAGAATGGCTCGAATTCTTCCGCACATTCCTCCGCATGCCCGTCCGCTTCCCTAAAGAGCCCCAAGCACGAACTCGAGTGCGCGGGACACCGATCAGCTATGCCCTCAGTGCATTCTTCGGAGAAGCTGTGCTTTTCGGTATGGATTTCGCGGTGAATCAACGTGCGCATGGGCTATTCGTCTACAGAATCCATGATGACATCTGGTTCTGGGATTCCAACCCCCGTCGATGCGAGTTAGCTTGGAAAGAGATGAACAAGTATGCATCCCTCGTCGGGCTCACTTTTAACACGTCCAAGACCGGCTCCGTCTGTGTCAGAACCCCACCAGAAATTCTCGAAGACTTGGAGCTACCGGAGGGAGACATCCGCTGGGGATTCTTGAAATTCGACCCAAGAGAGGCACGATTTGTGATCGACCAAGAACAGGTCGATGAGCATATCGAGGAATTGAGGAGACAGTTGGAGACTACGAAGAGTGTGCTTGGGTGGATTGGGGTGTATAACAAGTATATGGCGTTCTTTGTTAGGAATTTTGGTGGGCGGCCGGCGGAATGCTTTGGGAGGCAGCATGTGAAGGATGTGAGTCGGACCTTGGTGAGGATTCAGCAGGAGGTCATAGAAGGTGAGGATGACAATGGCGGTGGGGTTATCGAGCACTTGGAAAAGGAGCTTGCCACGCGTTATGGCGTGCGAGATCTTCCCCGTGGATACTTCTACTTCCCGCTCTCGAGCGGCGGTCTTGCTTTGCTTGACCCATTGGTTGATATCATGGTCATGGGGGACGGTATGACGGGCGATGCGGCGGCTGCTGTCAAAGATGCGATGTTGAAGGGGCAAGACGTGTACGAGCAGGCGAAGAAGGCCTGGGAGACTGAAAAACGTCAGGAAATTGCAGCTGCTTTGGCTCAAACACCCCACGTCCCACCACCGGTCTTCCCATCCTTCCCATCCTACTGTGAAGTGTCCTCTTCCAACATCCATAAAGTCTACGCCAGTCTCGCTACTGTAAAAAAACCGCGCCAAGCGAAAATTCCGCCTGCTATCAGTTCGGCGATGACTTCACGCGCGAAGAACGAACTCGTCGGGGAGAGCTATAAAGGCTGGGTCGTCGAGGCGTATGGACTGGATATCGCAAGGCGGTTCGGAGGATTGGATATTGTGGATCCGAGGATGATTCCGATTGGGTTGGTGCATTTGTATAAGACCTCGAGGATTAAATGGTTTCAGTAGAGCTCAGGGCGATTACGGTGAATGTGTTCGTAGACTGTGTAGTCGACCAAGATTGGTATTAATTCCAATTGGAAAATGATACAAAGCTTGACATTTTGGGACATCACGCGCAGGCACGGAGACAGGTTCTTCTCGGATGTCATATTCTGTCATAAGCAATGGCACGTCGGGTGACTTAGAAGTATACGTTATGGGTTGTGGGGAATCTCGTAAGATGCCCATGCTCTGTACTTATATTTATCTCGCTGTCAAGAAAATATAGCATCCATCACACCTAAAGACTGCTGTGAATCACCCGAACCTGAGCTTTTTTTATAACAACTTGAAGATCTGAGAGCACTCCCGGGCTCAGACTCGCGGCTTCTTGATGTTTCCTTGCCCCTTGCATTACAATACCACAATTCACCTTGGACTGATATTTCAAATCAGTTTCAAAGCTGAGTCCTACGCCAGCTACAGCTTCACATAAAAACAATCCCTTTGTCTTGGTTCACCATAATTATCAAGATTTAAACACGTCCGACAATACAAGCACCAAGAGCTGAAGCCGGAAGCAAACTAAACCAAAAAACAAACGGAGAACTACTATTACATCCGAGCGCACAATCCAAAAAAAAACAGACGAAACAGAATCCCAGACGGGTATAATCAAAGCACATCAGACTCAGACCATCCCGCTCCTTCTGCTCCCAAGCAGTTTCATTGCCAGTGACAGGCATGTCATAATCCATCGGCACATCCTTCCTCTCCAACCACGCCGCATCTTCACTTCCCAAATCTACTCCTTTACCACAATCCAGTCTCCGCCTCGAAGGGAGTTCCTTCAATTCCACTGTTGCTGCCGCCGTTACGGCTTGTGGTGGTGCTAGAGGAGCTGATACGGGAGCAGGTGTCGGTGCTGGTACCGGTGCTGGCGTGGGCGGCGCAGGGGTTGTCGTAGTAGCATTGGCACCTGCGCCGGCGTTTCCAGCCATGGCGGTGGCAGCTGCAGTCGGGGAAGCACTCGGACCGCCGTCGGTGTGCATTACAGGACTTGCACAGGCGCTGGCACTGGCACGCGAAGTTCCAGGCATAGCTTCGACGCCCGCGTCGACTTTGTTCACCCGATTGGGACCTGCGTTCAGATTCGTTTTGGGCGTGTTTGATGTGCTGTTCCGGACGATTACATATAACTCTCCATTCCACCCCACGAAATCCAAACTAGGCACCGTAGCTGCAACATGCTTGGCACTCTCAAGCGTATTTAATGGCTGAGGAGGTAGAGGTGGAGGGAGGTATTGATGGGGTGGAACAGGGCCATGCTGGTACGTGTGTGGTTGTGAAAGGAGCGCTGATTGCTGGTGATGGTGATGTGTGGACTGAGGGAAGACGGGTGGTGGAGGTGGCATCGATGGTTGAACGGATGCCTGGGGTGCAGGCCCTCTTGGAGTAGTTCCTGGAGTTTGTGATGGACCAGCTTCACCCCCTGGACCACTACCGCTACCGCTAGCAGCGTTAGCTTCATCACCTTCAGCATCATGATCCCCATCCTTCTTTCCAACTGTTCCTGTTCCAGACCCAGGGCCGTTTCGTCTCTTTGGCGTGCCGGGCTGAGGTCCGCCACCTCCAGAACCAGAACCGGAAGCTGCAGGTTGTTGATGGCCCGACGTCGGATGAGGCGGGAACGGGTGATACGAGGGTTGCTGTTGTGGCTGTTGTGGCTGTTGTGCGGATCCCTGATGATACGGGTAATACTGCGGATGTGGGTGCAGTTGGGTATTGTGGGGCTGGTATTGCTGCACGCCAGGTGCCGTAGACGGTATGGGTGGATGGTGCGCAGGTTGCGGTGTGTGTAGTTGAAGGTGGAGAAAAGAGAGGGAAGTGAATTTCTGGAACTGTGTAGCGTAAATATGCTGTTCGCCGCCCTGTTAGCCAAGTTCAGACAAATATAAGAGGACAGACGACGTACTAAGGGTAACTCAGAAACCCCAACTTCAATTCTCAGTGCCCCCATCTCACTCGGAAGACTCTTAACAAGCACGTCCATTTCAGATGTGCATCCACCTAAGTCCATCCCTCCGATATTGCCCCCTCCCAGACTCGTGGTTGCACAACCCCTAGCCAAGCAACCGATTCTGACCCCCAACACCCTCAACCCCGTCAATCCAGGCAAGATAGGACTTACAAGGTCCCACGGACAACTCCCTAGGTCCAGCTTCCGAAGCTTTGTCCTTCCGCGGAGGAAGCGGGTGATCGTTTGATATAAATGAAGGATCGTCGGGTCATAGTGTTCTTGTGGGTGCGGGTACGGCTGCTGTGGTGGCGTTTGAGAATTTGGTGGGGGAGGCTGGTGGGGCGGGTATGGGTTATAATACGGTTGTTGCGTTGGAGGTGGAGGTGGCTGAGTAGCAGGAGGTGGGGGGGTTATAACTTGTGGCTGGCCGACCAACAAGAATCGGAACGATTTGAGCCGGGGTAGGAAAGTGTGCTCTCCATTTATGACTTCGTCGCTCCCGAATATAACCGCCGCCTTCCCTGGCTCCTCTAAAATCCCATGTAGTGTTAAACTCTCCAATCTTCCGCCCACGCCACCCGCCGCGTGCGCAATTCGACTAAGGACGGTATGACTGATTCTTGTGTCGACGAGGTCGAGATGTGTCAGGTTATGGATCGTAGGTGACAGGAAGGTTGCGTCCCAGGAGTGTTGTCTGTGCAAGTACGCACCGAGAATGAGGTGTTTGAGAGTGGAAGCGTTGTTGTTCAGCACAGTGGTGATCTCAGACCAATCTGCATATCCATCATCGTCTTCTGCTCGAAGTGTGAGCTTTTTGAGGGTTTTGAATGCCGAGATACCGCACGCGTCGAAGTGGAAACCGATGGAACCCAGGGAAGTGAGTCGAGGGTGAGAAGCAAGGAGGTTCTGCACCATATCTGCGCGCAGTTCTGGATACCCGATCCACTCGAACTCTCGCAAGCCACAGAATTCAGGTAGTGCCGTCCTAAAAACCCTCACCATGAGGTCCAACAACTCTCCCTCCTCGTACGCCCAATGAACCCTTAAACATCGCACCCGCCGCGCAAAGTCTTTATCTTGCTTGACACGGTCGAAGATGTCTAGGGAGCGGTTCACATTCTCAGGCTGGTCTTCGCCAAAGTAGAGGTCGATGGTGTGGAAAATGTGGTGGAGGGCAATGGAACGGTGGAAAGAAGAAAGGGAAAGCCAGGTACGAAGGTGGTATCGTGGAATGTAGGTTGCAATACGGGACCAGACCTCGGCTGGAGCGCGGTGCGAAGGGGGATCATGAGCAAAACGGATTTGCTAGGGGGTAAATGTCAGTGGATTATGGGAAGGTTTGAGAAGTTAGACGTACCGTACGTCGGCGAATGTGAGCTTGGACATCGCGGTTTGATGGGTCGAGCCGTAATACGGCTTGGAAATCTGCATTCAAGTGACTGATTCAGCCAAACGGTCAGTTGTACCAGTAGGACGAACCTTGATGAGCCTGGGCTAACAGACGATCACCAAACGCCTTTCTTGCATTGGCCCTCGCAAGTAGAGCCTTGGCGATACTGGCTTTGGGCAAATTCGGAGTCTTAAGATACACTTCAAGGTATCGCTCGACGTCGTCGCCATACCTACCCATGCGCACACACGCAATAGCATCAGCCATATGTCCTCTCCCTCATAGAAGTCGAAACACGCACTTTCCAGCATCGATGAGAGCAAGCGCAGTGTCAAGTAGAAACTGGGCCTTGTGTACGGAGTCAAGGGCGGAGAGGGCACTGTGGACAGTTGCTGTGAGGTCGTCGCTGGTGGTGGTCATGGCTCAACACATATCCCTTGCATCTTCTCACGTATACTCCATTTCTTATTTCTTCCGCCCACGCATCAAAGAACACCCCTAAATACCCTAACCTAGACTCATAATGCCTGGGCCTCGAGAATATCGCCCGGTCCATCTTGGAAACAGATATAATAAACATTCTCCCGTAGCGAGGGGACATGAATGACAGTACCAAGTCGAAGTGGAGAAACGTTCCAAGACTATCAGGCAGTGAATACCGTAGAAACCCAAAAACGAACTGGAGATCGAGAGTTGTTGTCATGCGATACATGATAGCTGACCATCTCCCAAACTTTACATCCTTCCCCGCTAAAAAGATGTTTGATACAGCATGTCGGAGTTGGAAACGAAGCACTGGCTAGCCACGAGCATGTGGTGTCCGGTTGGTACCAACGAGACAAGATGCGGCGGCGGCTGACATCGCAAGACTGTTTTTCAACAATTGGCACACTGAGAATGGCCTGCCCTAGAAGTCGTGTCTGACAGAGACATAAATTCACCAGCGCATTTTGGAAATCTCTGCACGAAATGACAAGCATTAAGCCGAACTTTTCAGCGGCATACCACCCTGAACCAGATGGCGGCAGTGAGCGAACAAACAAGACACTAAATCAGTGCCTATCATACCACGACCACCGTTCACAGAGAGGATGGATGAGAGAGCCTTACCTCATGTCCGTTTCACTATGATGGACACGGTCAATATATCAACCGGATCCTCGGGATTCCAATTCAGATTCGGATGCTTCTCGGGAATAATGCCCTCTCCCCCTCGTGGAAGATGCAAATCAACCTCTGGAAAAGCATGAGGGATTGATACGCCGCATTCCCCAGTAGGAGGCTTCTGCAAGAGATGCCGTGTTGGAGAGCAAAGTAACACAGGCTTCCCATGCGAACAAGAGTAGAGGCGGCTCCTTTGTGGATTCCAAGGTAGGAATGCCATCTATGGAAAATAGACGAAAGGAGTACAAGACGAAGGGGAACACCGCACGGCAAAGATGACGTCGCGTTTCAACAAGCCCTACCGTCGGTTCGTAGAGTAGACAGCGAAAACCACACCGTCACCTTGGAGATCCCGAGGCGCGATCACTGGAAACATTCCACGTCTCCTTGGTGCACTCCTGGGTTGAGGATACCGAAGGACATTTCCCTAAGGCACCACGGCCTCAGCTAGACGCCGCAGGCGAAACTGTAATAGAAAAGTCTTTAGACCGTGAATGACCGCCGGGATGCCACCTGGCAGACTACGAAACATTGGACAGACTTTTAGGGGAGAGAGGCCTCGATGAGAACGGTACTGTGATCCCCCGGTAACCGGCTTCACTACTCCCCCTCTTTCTTTTGTTTTCTCTTGTTGCTTGCAGCATGCTTTTTCCTTAAGCATAAAGGTTTTTCACGACAGCTGTGTGCGGATTCCACCTTCGCTGTTAGGTGCCGTGTACGTGTCCATTCTTCCATTGTTTTTTTTTTAATCGGGCGGGGCGGGGTGTGAGCCTGGACCGTACTTACAGCCGACTAGCATACATGGATGATGTCATGCGGGATTCCCCTATCTACAGACATAGGAGAGCCCCTGAGCATATAATTGGAGCCTGAAACGATTTGATCGCTTCTCCGTCCAACATGTCTGACCGTCAACAAAAATTGAAATGCAGTCTTCAAGACACTCGTGTCGATCTATCGAAAATGAAAATGGCGTTATACAGCCTCTATACCCTTAAGGAGGAAGTGTACAACATCCAGGAAGCGGAAGGGGAGATGAACGCAGTCATGAACCATATCAAGGCGTTGGAGGATATTCTAAACAAGGCCAAGAAGCCTGTTCGTCACTTTTATCCCACCCCACCCTCTATACTATCACTGACAGTATCCTAGAAAATGAGTTTTTCGACGGTTTCCATGTCTGAGCTTCAGCAACTCGGTGTGCAGTATGGACGCCTAATTATCAATGAACCGGTGTTGGCGACATTAGCCAGCAGCCCACCACCGAAAGTAGCAACCGAAATTCAAGTCCTGACTGACCGTCTCATTGAAATTTATGACTGTGCCAACATGGACGTAAGTTTCTATTTTTCTCTATTCTTTCTTTCAAGACGTAATGTGCCACTCACGCTGTTCCTCTGTCAGTATGAAGCAGGCATCCATATGCTTCTGGATGCCATTCTACTATCACTGCGAAGGATCGCCTCGGCCCCCCCGTCGGACGTTGCCATTTTTCCGGAGCTGCCACTTGCGTCAGCTGATGGCGCGCATATCGCCAATTGTCGCTCTGGATATGAACTGTTCTTGACTGGTAGTGTTGACTACGCTGTTATCCAGTACGAGGATGTTAAAGACTACAAAGGTGCGCTGCGATATATATCTCTGTGCACATCCCCAAAAATGGCGTTTGTAGACCGACTCCTTTTACCTGATGCCTTTCGTGACTGTAACACTGTGTTTCAACTTGCCAGACGTTTCTTCTTCCTTGTCGAAGCGAAGCGTAAGAACCCTGACCGCAGTTCTTTGGCCTCATTCGTCCCAGAAGCCGTTAGCCAAGCCATTGTTTTGGCGAAAAGCACCAGGTAAGCCGCTGATGGTTGTTGTATTCGCATTCACGACTTGGCTTTGACCATGACCTAAGACACTCCGAAGTCCGTTTCTGCATTTCCAATGGGGAGAAGTGGATTTTCTTCATCTTGAAGTTGGTAAACGCCCAATGGCAGTGCTATAGCTCGGTCGCTCGCAAAATTAGCCGGGATTTTCTTGGTACATCCAATAAGCTGTGTGAATTAGTAACTCTCCTGTTGGAATGGGTAAGTCCTTGTTCACTTTGTAGGATTACGCATACTTATTTGTCCTTGCCTAGCTTCGTCCCTCTTCTCCTGGCTTGTACACATTGGAAATGTGTAACGTCTAACTGATTGTGGGCCACGGCTACCATGACCGTGGGAGGGCAGTTCTCAGTGCTAAGTGCTTTGAACGCTGCGAACAGTCTCAATAGCATTGTTGGGCTTGTTGTCATCTTCCCGCGAAGCACCTTGTGCTAGTTTTAAAGTGGAAAGGGGGCGAACCATGTTTGCGCATCTATGACACATTAATGTTCGGAAGTGCTGGTTTTCCGAGTTCTCAACTTGAATACTCTTCGTCCTTGTTATTTGCATTTGGCTTCGTCAAAGTGACTTGATTTGAGGTGTTATCCAAAGATGACCCTCGGCCCCACTGCATTGGCACAAGATTGTACTGGAGGACTCAAGTCATTGAAGGCGAGGTTTTTCGCTTGTGTATAGCATGGATATAACGCCAGCTGGGACTGATTTCCTTATTTTTGAGAGTAACGTCGCCATGCAGGGTGCAGGTACTGTAGGTAGGTCACTCGATTCTACGCAGCCATATGAATATGCATTCTCACTGTAGACAGCGTTGGAGTTATCGCCATTGAAGATGATCACATTGCCCTTGCCGGATAGATTCGCTCCGAGACAGTACCAGGTGACTCCCCAGCTCAGGCTGAGACTGTCATTCTTGTCATCGCCGCTCTGGAATATTGGCCAGTCCCAACTATGCTCCTGGGTGAGGTGGCCTATGTCTTGGATCTGCGCAGTGTAGGTCCCCGAGATTGCATCAAGAAACCAAATACAGCGAGCCGATACTTTTTTCAAACAGGAAGTATGTTCAAACTCCAGTTCTCGCAGCCAAAAAATTACCATCGGCCCACGCTGTGGTGCATAGAAACAATGAACGCCAGAAACACAGGGGTGGGAGGGACTGCCCGTCCAACCTACCACACCGAACATCTAGACGAACTGGTGTCCCCGTCGCACAGCGTGATTTTCCACCGTACTGGCCTATAATTCACATCGTAATAGTCACCTGTCCTTGCATGACATGCCTCCCATCCATCCGAACCCCAGCAGCTCAAGAGATGGCTATATTGTTTACCTGTGTAATTCCGCGAAACCTTCCAGGGTTGAAACATACATATCGGGAATAGTGTAATGAATGCGCCCTTTAGTATCCAAAGGAGGTACGAGTGAAGATTGCGAGTGGATTATCGTCTATTGTATCGGATTGGTAATAATGGCATCTGGAGATGTGTTCAAGCTATTCAAAAGACTACGATAGTTTCTGCGGGATGGGAGCGCTTTTTGAGACCCTTGCACCCCGCAAGACTTGCTTCACAAGTGTTGAATCACAATTTGTTTGAATTGCTAGCAGTTTACAACTTGGCGAAGTGACTGAACCTGACGACTCACATATTGTCAACCGAAATGAAACGATCCTCCGATGCATGCTTCGAATCACCGATTACTCAACCTGCTTCACGCTACCTGCTAAGGGTTCGGTGCGGAATGCCCTCTGGCCAGTTCGTTGTGGAGGTACCTACATGGCTGCGTGGGAAATTGGGAAAATTGGCATATTTAACGTACACTGGTGTAGATTACTTTCTTCAGCTTCTACCGTGATCATGTAGTCGTCTCCGCCACTAGTTGGTGTACTGAGGTCGACGAGATTACCGGGCCCTCGCACCCAGCGAGCATACTCGCCCTACATCGTTGTGGTGGGAGCTCTGAGAACTGGTGCCCTGTGCTTTTAGGGGAGAGGGAGGGGGTGTTGACGTTGTCTCCGGGAGGTTCTGGAGGTTGGAGAGGTTGGAGAGGTTGCGCACTGGGAGGAAGGGGTTGTTGGTTCCTTTGTTGTTCTGTCTTGGGGTACGTTGTTGAGGCGGGAGCATGTACAACTTTCCATTCTCTACGGCATCCAGAGTGTCGGTGGCCAATTGGGTGCTACACGCGGTTTTATGAAGTCAATTCATGTGCTTCTCTTGGTATTATTCTGCGGACTTCGTGTAGACGCAACGTTGCTCAGACTTTTGTAGGGGTTTTTATGAAAGATGAGCATGATAACCCCTTGGTGGGATGCTCAATCTTGAGAACTGAGGCTGGGTCATGGGCCGCGAGCAAGGTGGTTCACTTCCAAGACCCGAAGACACCGGTCTCGCAAGTGTCCAAACCCAGTATGAACGATGATCGAGTCATGTGGGTTGGAGGCTGCGTACTGGTATGTATTCCACGCATAGATCCAGCGGCAGGAACTCTTATGTCGTTTGGGGTTAAGGTGTTCGTAGCACCGTCTGGCGTTCACTCGGTATCTGCTTTGCTTCGACAATGGAAGTGGCAATCAATCGTTCCCGATATAGTCCCGCTCTATCATCGTCTTGCATTCTCGCCTTGCATTCTCGCCTTCGGTTTTGCTTCATCTAACTGGTCAACGGGGCGGATCTTCTATGAGACCTTACGCAACGTCTTGACATCGAATCATTATCATCATCAAGAAGCCTCCAATTCTAACCGGGATTAACGTATTGAGACATGATGATCTGGCGCTCGATGGGCGAGGCCTGGATAAACCGTCGCAGAAGCACCACTCTATTTGAAAATTAAGACACGTTCAGAGGTGCGTGGACCACATGATTCCGGGAAATATACTTTTACTGATCTCACCCCAGTGCTGTCGCCATCCCAGCGCCTGACCTTGTTCTCAACCAGGTTCATGGCGCCCGAGAGGGCGGCTCGTTAGCGATTTTGAAAGCTGCCAGTGACGGCCACTTTGGAAGCACAAGCTCCGAACCACAAATTTAACTTGTACCCTCAAAATATTCACTGATCAAAGTCATATGGGTGACATTGATTAACGGGGTCGGAAGTGAAACATGAATGGAAGTGGATGCCTTGGGTGACGAGTCTCCCAGAATACACGCTGTAGAAGGTCATGGGGCAGAGACAAAAAGGTCCTCATGGCGTCTAGCTCACCTTCAGAATACAACGTTCATGGTCTAATACGTAGAATCATTTGGCCACGTTCGTGAGGCCGCGGACTGTGATCCAACACTCCGTTGCAAATCTTTGAATAAAAAAAAAAAGACCAAGTTCGTGGGTACATGACAGGGCATACAATCATTTCAATTAAGAATGCAACGGCTTCACGATAATTGCAAATACATGTTAGAGGATGGTAGAAAATCAAATCTTTCTCCAGATGATACAGATGGTCGCCAGACTTTGCTTTTTCTATCCTATCGCTAAACTCCTTTTGTAATGCGACATATCCATTGTCTTGCAACTTGACAGACTGTCGAGAACGCGCTGTCTTGGAGATCCAAGTTCTAGGTTGCAAAAGTGTCTTGTACCCTCAAATCCCATACTGACCAATGTCATGTGGATGGCATGGATGGGCCAGGAGAAGTCGAGCACGAACGTCCAAGTACTGTACTAAACTTCTTTTTTTAACATGGCGTTTAAGCATCACAGCCCTCGTTTTGAAACTTGACATGCTGCTGAGAACAGCCTATCTTGGAGATCGAAGTTCTATCTTGGAAGAATATCTCGTACCCTCAAGCTCCATATTGACCAAAGTCTACGATATCGATGGCGTGGATAGGCCGGGAAGAACTCAGCGTGAAAGGGGTGGGGACCCTAAATCATTGGCGATTCGAAAATACATGCTACATTAGGCCATTACAGGGCACTGGGGAGAGTTCAGGTGGGTATAAAACCAGCTAGTTTCCCTCGTTGTATCCTCAGAGTCACTTCTCTAATTCTCAATATGCCCTCTGAAAAATTGAGCCCTATCCTCGACACCATCGACCTCTCCAAGGCGAATGGGCCTAGCGAAGCTAAAGTTGTCGTTGTCAACCTTCCCGCGAACACTGTCGGCATTATCTTTGGGGTAAGTTATTCATCTGGCCACTCAGTGTGTCAATATCCTCACGTCTAGGATTTTTAGCAACGCACTGCAGCATGGAAGCAACGCTTCAACACTTACCTCCTCGACAAGAACAACCTCGTTGAGGACCCCCAGGCTGTTTGGGATGCCCCCTCTGAACGGTCGCGATTTGTGATTTCACTGGTCCAGCCCCCGGGTGCTGCCGAAGACCCCAGTGTACTTTGCATTAATCCATCGAGCGAGGACCGCCGTATCGCGGTTTACTGCTCCCACAAGAGCGACAGTGATCAGGACTTCAAGCAGAGCGACCCAAAGTACACCTCTGTATGCCTAACGCGATTCATTGCATCCTTGACTGAGAGTCTGATTATTTTTCAATGGTTTAGCACGACTTCCAAATTGGCACTAAACATGCCATCTCGTTCGCGATGGTGAGTACACCATGTTATGTAAACTACTGAGGGGCATGGTGAGAACACTCAATACAGATTAACGCTGAGGATGGTGGCGATAGCGACTACCATGATACCGTTGTTGGTATTGCAGTAGCCTAGTAAGTTTGAATTTTCGGGGGCATTGTCGGAGTTAGGTTGACATCTGTATAGCCTGTACAAGTGAAAGCGCACCACGGTCTGTTGGAGCCGCGTCGGAAATGCTTGCCATCGCTCGTGACTGCATGTTTGAAAGAAGAATTGTACTCATAGTTTGTGTTGAATACGAAAGTGTTTGTCCTGTCTGTGCAGAAATCAAACTTTAGTCCCAGTCAAAACTGGCCCAGCTGAGATGTGTTGAGAGCGAAGGAGCCGCAACTGTTCACATCAGTTGGTGTCAAGTTAGGCTCCACTGGTGTGTATGAGCTACGCGCCGATACATGTAGCCCAACAAGGTGCTGACTTCATCGACGTACAGCCTTGGCCACGTATACGCCCTTCTCGTCACACTCAGGATTTAGCCAGTAGCGATTGGGGTATGTGGACAGTCGGTTGAGGTAATCGGCGCCAGCACCATATAGGTTCCATTCGTTGACATAAATACAATAGCTCTTCATGTCCTGGAGGCTTTCTGATTTGTAACCAGGTATACCATTAGTGTCGACCACCGTGAACAGTAGTTCTATACACGCCTCCCTCATGGGTTGAATGTGTTGAGCGAAGTACTCATACATTTCGTTGTAGAGATCGGATTGCACCAGGTTAGCGCCGCTTGAGAGAAGTCATCCAAGTGGTGCTCGATGTTAGCAAAGACAGAATGGTAGAGACATGTACTGCGATTTCCTGCCTCCATCCGTGAATGCAACCTCGTGGATGCGCAGTAGTTGTAGGAGAACGTAGAGACGGATGGAATACGGGAACGAAATCACATGCGGGAATCTTGTATTGTTTTGTCGAAACCACCGACCATATATGCCCAGACCAGGCCGGGGCGTGCCCCGTTTCCAGAAGCTCGGGGAGCCTAGATCCTACGGTTGGGGATATTTTTGAGTGATGATGAAGGGACAGGTTGTGGCGACAAAAATAGGCTAATTTGCCCCTCCTGTACAGTACCACCGCACGCACCTGTCCCACGCAGTCTGCACTCTTTAGTGGTTACAAGTCAACAGCACCCGCGTTTGGATCATCCAATTCGACCGTCACTGAGCTGGTACCTGAAAACCTGAAAACTGAATATCACTGTTCCCTTTGTCCGAACTGGTGGGTGAAGGCGCCACTGCCTCCAGTCCAGACTCCCAACAGAAACACTTGCAAGCTTTCAAATGTCTTTCTTACGTCTGGCTTCCAGTGTATTGGCTTACCAGTGCAAGTTTTACTTCCTCCCCTGCTCCATCATATACAGGCCACGGCATTGCCATGTTCTCAAAGGTCCACAGCGCTGGATTAAACGGGTAGAAACGGCCTTCAAGCAGTCACTCGCAGTTACCCAGGATGGTCACTGGCGAGTTTGGTAGACCACTGAAAGACAGGGCAGGACATCTTCATTAGGGACCTGACTCACGTGTAAACGTAAGTACATATGCTGTAAATTACGAGGATGAAGGTGTATTGAGTTCAGTGAACTCGTAGCTCAACTTGGCTCTCGAGTGGTCAGTGTCACTGGTGACATCTCAGTCTGACTAAGCGGGTAGAGCTTGCATACGCTTGACTCCCATGATCGCACGCCGTGCCGCACCACCGATTTTGAGGCCGCAAAGCTGGGGGTATTTGGCCACTAGCGCTTGCAAAACCGCGGCTGTGGCTCTTAGCATGCCATCATCTGCTGATTGTAGAGGGAGCAGCTTCAATGAGTAGAACACCATAGCACCGCTAGCCTGCATACAACCACTTCCCTTCTTTCAGGCGCAACCCATCATGGTTCTAAAGTCTGCCAGCTGCTAGTGCTGCCGCATCTGCATTCCCCCCTCCCACACTCACTCCACTGCTTCTATTATCCCCGGGGTCCCTCGACCCCCTTCACTCCGGATCTAAGCAATACACCAAGGTACGCTTGTGAGTCTGCATGATGTGGAGCCATGCCTGAAGAAGTGGATGCATGCATTGAAGAGTTAATCAGTATTAGGTGCGCCCTTTTTCGCATTATGAAGTGAAGCGCTTATGAGCGAAATGCTCAGTCTCTCTTCGCTGCTCCACCATACCACTACACCCCCACCTTCGCATGATTGGATGCCATGTCTACCTCAAGGGAAATTTAATCAACAACGGAGCGTCTTGGCCTTGGTTACAATTCCTACGCACTATCTAAGGCCTTGGCAGTGATTCCGGCGCGTTTTCTAAGGCCCTGGTACAATTATGTGTAAGAATAATAAAGTGACTCAGACACTCGACGTATACCAACGAGAGCTGTATTAGAATACCTGTAAGAATAATAAAGTGACTACGGGACAATGAGTATATATGGAAGTAACAAGGTTGAACTGTATCTCACTCACCTCAGACACTCGACGTATACCAACGAGAGCTGAGGGAGCCTATCTAAGGGTGCGCATTATATATGTCTACTGGTCTAAGGGTCATGAAAGAAAACAGGCATGAAAGGGCTAGTAATGTAAGGAAGAACAAGTCTTTGTGGTACAAAGGAGAATCTACACTAAAGGCCGTGTTTGAAAGACGGATGAAAGGAGAAGAAATGGGAAAGTGGGATACATCCCATTGTCTGTCCGAGAGTTCAGATCGGAGGTCCAGGCTCNATCTACCCATGAAAGAGGGTTGTACAGGTGCTCATCACCTGTGTCATCCATTTGTTTTCTTGATCAAGCTGTAGGCATGGCTCGATAGATTTCATTCATGGGGGTTTCAGGTCATTCCCCTTTATGTTGCTTTGCTGCCTTATACAGCGAAGCAAGTCGTTTAATTGTTTTACATAGGAGATTCTTATACATCTCTGATGTAGGGTCTATTGGTATATCTGTCGAGCTCTTAAACAGCTCAATGGTATATTCTTCTGCATGGAATCGCAGTTCTGCCCTTCTTACAGGGCTTTCGACATGATTCACATCAAAAATTAGGGAAATTCTTTCTTCGAGTGTATATAATTCACTCGATATTGCAGTGTTAAACTTGGGCAATGGTGCCCTGTTGAGCGATGACAGTTGCTTGCTCTCCTCTTCTATTGGCGGCAGAGTGTGGGAGTTGCTTCCAGCTGCAGTGTTAGATCCCGTAGTTGGATTCTCTGTGTTGTGTCGACTATTGTCGATGGGTTCTAATTTAAATAGTCTGGAGAGGGGATAATTTCCCTTTCCTCCATTATTATCAGTGCAGCTGCTGCCACTAGGTGGTGATTCCGACATGTTATCACATCGAAGCTTGTTGGGCATTGTCATTTTTGATTGCCACATGTATGCAGTGTTTAGGTGTTGTAGGGTGTTTTTGCTTGTGCATTAGTCCACTCGGTGAACTAAAAAAATGTAAAGCTTCTGGCTTTACAGTTGAGAGACCTCACGCTCATGCCAAATAGTTCAAACCCATTTATTGGGAGACTACATGGCACAAGCAAAGGTCAGTTGTCCCTGACAACCGAAGTGCCCTAATAAACAGTAGGTACAAATATATGATGGAGTGATGGGTAAACAAGAATGGTATCAAAATATAATACAGTGACATGGGTTATTTGATTTTCAAATTAAGTGTAAGGGCACGCCCTTACAGCACCTCGTGAAGGTTAACCCAGTAGTATAGTCTAGGCACCTAGATCAGGAAAACTGTACTGACTAGACACATCCATATGCTGTTGATTTAGTATCATCACTGAAGTCAAGATTATATTACTGAGGACTATTCATCAACCACATCCTCACAAGGAACCTTTCTTGTGCAAGTGACATTAAGGATTATATCATTCAATAGTATGCTTAGCTGCCACTACACCAAAGACCTAGCTCAGCTATGACCTCAGCAGATGAAGTCTGAGTCAGAAGAGAGAACTACCCAACTAAGGGATTGATGCATCATCTTAGCAGAAGTGATTCATTGACCTTGCGAGACACCAAAACCAAGTGACTCACAAACAGTCGGTGATTCAAATCAGCTTAGTGAGAAATGCAGAGAATGAAGATTCATAATACCATTGAGTCAATAATGATGAATGGTATTACACACACAGTAGGGCTGGTCAGTGAGAGCTGATAAATATCATACACACATACTTTGTCAGTCCATGCATCCAGTAAAAACACATACACATTCACTACCTGAACACCCTGTTGAGCAGAGAATAATGTAGATTATAAATTGTATGACTCTGTACTTGTATGTGTAATCCCTTGTTGAGTCAGAATATTGTAACATTAGATTATAATCACTCCTCAGCCTATAATATAAAATCCCCTCGATGATGTGAGGAAAAGCAAGGGAATTCCTGCCAAGCTTTGCTTAGAGGGTTGTTGTATATTCAACAATCATTGAAGTGATAGTTAAGTGTTTATAGGAGTTTTCTTTGGTCAACACAACCTACTAGTGAGAGCCAGAACAAAGACCCAGTAGTTCCCTCAGAAGTTTCCATAAGTTGAGAATCAGAAGTTAGCCTTAGCAGGGTTAACTAGGAGTACATTGCAGCTGCATATCACTGGTCAGAGCACTCATTGGTACAAGTCAGTATATTTCTAGTAGTAGTGAGGGATCACTCTTGCTACCTTTGGTTCTTTGGTACTTGTGTATCATAGTGACACTACATCAGAGAATTGTCAATTTAGAACAAACAGTCTAGTTCAGTCTTGAACTAGGGAATTGTCAAGACCACCTCATGACAGCATCCAGAAGTCCTTGCATCAAGCAAAGATAACACCAAGCACATACACATTCCCCCACTCCTCCACAACTCTTACCCTTACCTTTTTACATTCCTAGCAAGTGTTTCAATCTCGTGTCACTTTATTATTCCTTTCATTTCTGAATCAGAGTCCCCCACAAACTTGCTAGGGCATGGCTTTTGGTAATACTATTTTATATTTCACTTCACATTATCTCTTTTATCTGCTATATTCTATAGTAATCCATTAGCTGCCCCATCAACATGCCACCTGCTATCAATGTAGCAATGTGGGTCATAGGGCAGATCAATGCCCGAGATACTATTTCCCCTTCTGCCACCACTATGCCCCTGGACATTACCAGAAGTACTGTTTCCTTAACCCCATTAGAATGTGCCCCCCTTTCTGCTATGCCAAGATCCTTGCTGACCAAGCCCAGCTCACCATGGCAAGACTTGCCAAGCACACTACCACTACCAGGCAGCAGAATGGTGGACAAGGAACTAGTACTACCACAGACAATTGATCCCACCTTCCTGATCCCCCAGCTCTCTCTGTATCAACTTCCTCCTCCTCTGCAACTCAACCCCAATTGTCAGGAGACTCAAGCTCTCCTTCACCCATTCATTCATGCTGCCACCGAGGTCACACTATCTTTCAGGCAGGACTCACAACTGCTGACAACATTAGAGGACCTTGAATCCCTGACAAACACCATGACAGATCTCCTCCACACCCCTCCCATCATGCAATCAATGCAACCATCATCCCCAGAGCAACAGACTGATGCATTCACCCTTGACAATGGTTGGCTTGATCAATCGAGTGCACCCTCTGAAGTGTCATGGACAACACAGGAGAGGGAATGCATGAATATCCTTATGATGATGAGAATGTCACCAGGAGCCATTGAGTTGAGTGAGGACACTCAACATTATGAAGGGGATCATGTTATGAATATTGCAGAATCCAAAGTCACCAAGGAGACCAAAGAGACCAAGGAGTTACCTTTCAAGGAATGGGATTTGATGAAATGTATGATGGTAAGTCTCTGGTAGGAGACAACAGAACTCAGGCAGACATTAGACTGGGAGATGTGTGAGAAGATAGACAAAGCATGTCAATTTCACAGAGTATACTTCCCTTGCAATGACAACTTGTGAATGAATGCTAAACTTATCATTTCTATCTTTAGATGCTTTCTATTGTTAGGACTAGGTATAAGTTTCTACCTTTCTGTCATTCTTGTGTTGCATCAATTATGTTTGCTCTTGCAGACTTTATCCTATGCTCCACCCCTCTATGCCTTATGCATCTTTACCCTATACCCTATGCCTTATGCCTTCCTCTTCTATGCTTCCCTTTCATATTATGTCTCTTATGCAACATTTGATCTACTTCCTTAAGTAGTCACTTGGACTCATATATGTACACTGCTTGGACATGTAGATTAGCCAAGTCTAATCTTAATGTGTGTTACTCCCTCTACTTGAGCAACAGTACCTTGTTAAGTCTACAACCTCTTCACCCTTGTTCAAGTATCCCCTCCAGCTTCTCATTAATGTTTGGCTTGCAGAGTGTGCAATCTACTTGAGTTTGCTGCCTGAGTACAATGTGAATAGCCACCCAAGGTTAAACGAGCAGCTACTTCAGACCTGGATAGGACAAGTACCTCTGCTCACCCCTTCTACAAGGATAGGCCCCAACTTAGGCATTACAGAGCCAAAGAAGAAACCTTGTAACAGACACTACCAGAAGTACTGTTTCCTCAACCCCATCAGATTGTGTCCTGGCTATCATTATGCAAGAATCCTTACTGAGAGAGCCTGACTCACCACTGCCAGAATCTCCAAGCAGTCTGCCAGGCAGCAGGATAGTAGATGAGGGGTTAGCACTGCCACAAATGATTGATCCCAGATTCCTGATTCCCCAACTCTCTCCCTATCAACTTTCTCCTCCTCTGCAGCTTGAACCCAATTATCAGGAGACTCAAGCTCTCCTTCACCCATTCATTCATGCCACCACCAAGGCCACACTCTCCTTTGGGCAGGACTCACAACTGCTGACAACATCAGAGGACCTTGATTTCCTGATGTGTGCCATGATGGATCTCCTCCACACCTCTCCTGCCATGCCATTAACACAACCATCATCCCCAGAGCAACCAATTGACACATTCACCCTCAACAAAGGTCAGCTCAATCAATCAAATGCACTCTCTGAACCATCATGGACCATGCAGGAGAGGGAATGTATGAATATCCTTATGACAATGAAAATGTTACCAGGAGTCAGTGAGTTGAGTGAGGACACTCAACCTTACAAAGGGGATCATGTTATGAATATTGCAGAGTCTGAGAACACCAAGGAGACTGAAGAGACCAAGGAACCACCATTTGAGGAATGGGATCTGATGAAGCACATGATGATAAGTCTTTGGCAGGAGATGACAGAGCTTAGGCAGATGTTGGATTGGGAGATGTGTAAGAAAGTGGACAAAGTGTGCCAGTACCATGGAGTATACTTCCCTTGTGATGATGACTTGTGACAAACACTAAACTTACCACTTCTATTCTTAGACACTTTCTATTATTAGGACCAGGTTAGGTTTTGACCTTTCTGTTGTATTTGTGCTGCATCAATTATGTTTGCTCCTGCAGACTTTTACCCTATGCTTTATGATCTCTTTCTGTATGCCTTATGCATTCTGTACCCTATGCCCTATGCTCCCCTTATGCACCTCCCTCTTATCTTTTGTTGTCTATGCCACATTTGATCTACTTCCTTAAGT
Organism: Podaxis sp. C-F-101400; assembly: GCA_018524895.1. NCBI lineage: Eukaryota > Fungi > Basidiomycota > Agaricomycetes > Agaricales > Agaricaceae > Podaxis > Podaxis sp. C-F-101400. The sequence continues at coordinate 134,459 of JAEUWR010000503.1, read as the reverse complement.
AGTCATCTGGACTTGTATATGTATGCTGCCTAGACCTGTAGATTAGCCAAGTCTAATCCTTGTGTGTTACCTCTCCTCTCACAAGTGAACTAGTAGCCCATTAAGTCTACATCTCTTTGCCCTTGTGAACAACTGCTTTCCCTCTCTGGCTCCTCTTCAATGTTCATCCTATGGAGTGTGCAATCTATACAAGTTTGCTGCCTAGAGTACAACATGAACAGGCACCTGAGGTTAAACAGAGCAGCTCCTTCAGACCCATAGGGGACAAGGACCTCTGCTCACCCACTCTACAAGGATAGGCTCCAACTTAGGCATCATTCAGCCAAAGAAGAAATCTTGTAACACTGAGACCAGGTGAAGCCACTGGGAGAAAACCACCCAAACAGTTAATTAGCATGAGCCTTGCTTAGTGGCTGATTGTTACCATTGGCAATAACCATGTTACCCTGTACTGGCTCATGGTGACTGGGAACATCAAGCCATGGTGCAATTCTCCTAAGAAAGGATTCCAATTTCGATTAGGAATGCTTCAATAGTTGCCTCTGTTGAGGAATTAATCAGCATTATGCTTATGCATATACTTGCCATTGGCAGAACATGCTGAGTCCTTGATGTATGCGCTCTGCATTGACAGAGCAAATGTATTTTTGGAATCCCCCATAGCTTCGTGCTATGATATGTTTCTATTATTAGATACATAACACTTGCATAGACATATGGCTTGTGCTAGTATTACTCATATCCTCATGGATTATGACTGGTAGAAACATTCTATGCTTCTAATGACTCCTGTAGCATATGGTAGAGTCATGTCTCTTCTATTATTGGACTTTACATGCAATTCCTTCATGTTATATGCACGTATGATTTATGTTACTTACTCATGCATGTCCTATACCCTTTGCCCAGTGTAGCTACTCTCTATGGTATTTAAACCTCCCTGTAGTAGCATACTTTCTTCACTGGAGTTTTACATTCCTCGTCTACTCAACTACTAAGCTACTCTCTCAACATTCCTTGCTATCATCAATTTGGTATCCCTTTCTCTGGTTGTCTCAAAGATCTTCCATTCCCTTTCCCTGAATACATATTCTCGGATTGTGAGTAACTGGTTTACTCTCCACTGACGCTATGCTTGTGTAGTAGCAACATTTATTCTCTTCTCATCAGGTTATGGGCCCCAAGACTCTCCTTCCGAGGATTCTCTCCTATTAATGTAGGATTGAGATAAAGATGTCTTGGGATAACCACCTGATCATTATCTGTATTATTGCATTATACTGATACCCCATATTATTGGCTTTTAGCCGAATTTTTAACTGCCAACTTTTTTGATACATCAGAAATGGCATCAGCTATCGCTACATCTTCCCTTCCCAAACTTGAGGGCCCCTCTAACTACAAGTTCTGGGCATGCTGTCTTCAAGGAGCTCTTTCCTTGATCAGCATTACAGGTTCCACTGAGTTGGGCTGGACCCTGACTGAAGGAACTGTGACAGCACCTGGTGCAAATGACACAGCTGAAATGGCTTGGCAGAACCAGATGAAGGTGCAAGCCATCTCTGTGATTGAAAATACCTTGCCAGACTCATTGCTGCTTCATGGCAAAACAGATCCTGAACAGTTATGGACATATTTGTGAACCCAGTTTGGAATGCTTGGTCCAGCACATGTATATGGACTGTTTAGTCGAGCTCTGAAGAAGAGAATCACTGGCAAATGTGATATTGCCATTGACATTGCTGAAATGGCAACACTCTTCACTCAGGTAGAAGAAGCCATGGCAGCTATACCTGAAGTACTCAGAGCAATGATTCTTCTTTTGGCTATTCCAGATGAATGGGAGTTGGTCCAACAATCATTGTTGACCAACAAAATGACCATTGCTGGCCTAACATGGCAAGTGGTCACTGAGGCTTTAAATGCAGAATGGGCACAGAAGAATGGTCATAACAAAATGTCCACTCACCCAGCCAATGCTACTGCTACTGCATCTAAAGCTAAGCTCCCAAATGACCAAGGCAGTCCCTCTGCCTGGAACAAGTCTCATCCTGGCCCACCTTGGAGTTGATTTATCCCTCAGCCTGTTGGCCAGGATAAAACCTCCAACAGTCCCAAGCCTCAAGGACAACAAGGTGGTCAGCCTGGTCAATGGCAGACCACCAAGCCAAAGAAGAAGAGGGCTCCCAAGAAGAAGTCCCCCTCCACAACAGCCAAACCAGCCAGTTCCATGGCAGGTTTTGCTGCACCTGCCCGACTAGTGGCTCAAGACAAACCCAACTCCCCTGCTGATGCTGGTAGACCATATACTGGTCCCAACATGCACCCTTTCGACCTCTTAGATCAGATCCAGGGGCCACTGGCCATCACTTCTGGTGTTCTGCCTCAGGCTCTGGTCCAGCAACGTCTTGCTGCTTCAGTCCTGCAGGATCATCCTCTGCTTCCATCACTTTCTCAATGGGTGCATTCTCAGAACCCCATTCCCATTGTCCCTACTTACTCTTCTGCCATCCAGGAGAAGCATAAGTTTGAGGAGTTAAAAATAGAGGCAAGTAACCTCTGTTTTACTGCCATCCTTGAGCAGGAGATCATTGATCTTGCACAGGAAGTACAGGAAACCCTCAAGGCAATGAAGCATCAGCAGTCTGACACTGCAACCAAGTCATTGGACATGCTTTGCAAGGAACAGAAGGTTCACACCCAATGCTATTGCAACATCAATCATGCCTGTAAGCTTTGTTGTCTTCCTACAAGACGAAGCATTCCAGAACTAATTGAGGAAACTTTACTCCTCATGTCGCTAGAAGATGCAAGCAAGAAAGCATGTTCTTTCAATGAAGACTTCCCTCCACTTCCAGGGCAGTCTGGTCTTCTTCCCCCCAGTCATCCTGTTGAGGTAGGCAATTACACTCAATGTGTTCAAATGGGGAAATGGACTAATAATCCAAAGAAGACCACTCCCTCCATGCAGCATCCCGAGAAGCTGTATGACATTGTCGAAGAAGCTCTTTGTGAACACAAGGAAGAGAAGCAGAGGAAGGCCAAAGCACTTCACTTCAAGAAAGGCAAAGCCAGGGCTGAGAGGGAAACCTCAATCCCACATGTGAGTTGCTTTTACCAAGATCTTATGAACCAATTAATTCATTTTGGTGTCATTAAGGATACTTGCAATGTCGCAAAAAATGTATGTATTAATCCAATTTGTCGACTAAGACTAATCCATTTCCTTGTTACACAACAGGGAGTGCAGAGTTCTAGGGCACTGCAAGAAGCCCTTGTCATGATCAACAAGAACCCTGAAGGTTATCCCACTGATTCATCTGAATGGGAATACCTTTACTCATTTGGATTAACAGAACATGAATGGGATGAGGCAATGGTGCCTTCAACCTTGTCAGTCAATGTTCTGCCAGCACCACCTTCTCCCAAACTCCCCAGAGCATCTCATCCCAATGATGAGATTGACCTCTTCAGGAGCAATGTCGAAGATCACCTGCCACTTGTCAATGGCCCATGTCACCTCTCGGATGTGAACTTCAATGCCAGTGATGACATGGATTACAGGAGTGACTTCAAGAAGAAGTCAATGGGGTATGTAATTCTCTATGCTTATACTTCATCAAGTGCTGATGATCTTCTCCATTCTCAGACCAGTCATGATGCCTTCCTCAGGGAAGAAGGCCAAACCTGGCAAGAAGTGCAGGGACAAGGCCAAACATTGAGGGGGTTAGAGGGCTGCCAGAGCAAGGCAGAAGGAGGAAGAGGAGATGAGCACCTACCACTACAGGAGTGGGTCACTAGGTGGCTCATAAATTCAGACTTTGTTAGCGATGTAACATGTACTGAATTCGTTGTGATGTGCACAAGCACATCTCATTTCAATGTAATTCATTCAGTGCATGAACCTCCTCACCCATGTCTGAAAGTAATCTCTGAGCACTTAGACGAACCAATAAGAATGGATGAATATGATGCAATATGGCTTTTGGATTCAGGAGCATCAGGGCATTATACACCTCATTTGGAAGACTTCATTGATTTCCAATATTACCCTGAACCAATACAAGTCTTTACTGCCAGTGAACCAATGCTAGCACTGGGTCATGGAACAGTATTAATAGAAACTGTGATTAATACAGATAATGGTACTCAGATATTAAATCATTTATATCTATATCTGGTACATTACCTTAAAGGTAGTGGAGATTGATTGTTATCAGTTGGACAGCTTGCCAAGGCTGGAGCTAAAATAGAAACAACTGATGATTGCTCACATGTCAATGATGATATGGGACAACCCATATTAGTTGCTAAACCAATGATAGATCGGTCTAATACTCTCCACTATGTGAAGAGTAAAATCATAAAGCATCCATATGACATGCATGCTTTTGCAACTAATTTTGACCTGGGTTATAATGTCATTCATAATAGAATGGGACACCTGTCAGATCGTATCCTCAAACACTTTGAGACAAATATGATCAGCTTTCCTCATGTCAACATTCCCAAAAATAGCCTGAAACCATGTGAAGGTTGCGCTATGGGAAAAATGCATCAGAAAAGCTTCAACATAAACTTCAAGAGAGCAACTAGGCCTCTAGAAAGAATCCATTCAGATCTTTTAGAAATGCCTGTGGTCAGTTACCAAAAATACAAATGGGTAATGACCATATTAGATGACTTCTCCTCAAATGCCTGGATTCATTTACTCTGTAAAAAATCTGAGGCACCTACACTAATGAAGAACTTCTTGACACTTGTTGGCAAACATGTCAGTGGTTCAGTGAAATTCTTACATACTGATCGAGGAGGAGAATATGTCCAAGAAAGTTTACAAAACCTTCTTCACTCTCAGGGGATTATTCATGTGACAAGCGCTCCACATGCTCATCAACAAAATGGTAGAGCAGAATGCCTCAACTGAACATTGATGGATAAAGCAGAAGCCATGCAGCATCATGCTTGTATACCCAATGGTTGGTGGGAATTTGCAATAGACACTGTGTGCTATCTTTACAATCGCACTCCCATGTCACATTTAAATTGGAAAACCCCTCAAGAAGTTTTAATGGGTGAAAAGCCTGACATTTCTAAATTCAGAACCTTTGGATGTGGCGCTTATGCATTCTTACCCAAAGAAATCCAGAAAGATAAACTATCCCCTAAATCAGAACTAATGATATTCCTGGGATATTCTTTGGATCAGAAGAATTATTTGTTCATGCATCATTTACAAGGCAATGTGGTATACATTTCACTCACTGCCATCTTTGACGAATTATTCTTCCCAAAATGTTCTGAAAAGAAACATTGAGAAAGAGGAAGTAGTAAAAGTTCTCTTTCAAGAACACCTACACCTCCTAGTGAAGTAGTCATCTATCCTAGACAGGATAATTGATGAAGTCCATTTCTGGAGTGACCCTCTGCCCCAGAACTTCCTTCATCTCATTCTACATCACCATCATCACCTGATCCAAGACATTGGAATCAAACTCCAATACATGATGAGGATGAGTTAGAGCGGATCATGATTCTGACATAGAATACACTGATCCTAAAGATTACCCTGATCTAGAAAGACATCTGCCTGTGCCAAGCACTGATCCAAATGATAATCGAGATCCATCTCCATTATTGGAAGATTTTGAAGAAAGAGGAGATGATCGTCCATTTACAGACTCCCCTCCTGTTCCTCAGTCTCCAAGATTAGAAGAGTTTGAAGAACATGGTGATGATCCTCCCATAAGGGAAGAATCATCATCTCTGATACCTGGAACATCTGGTCCCAAGTCCCATCAAAAGGATAAGGCTATACCAAGACAACAAAGTCCCAGAACAACACCTATGAGATTTAGCCCCACAAGGCCATCTCAGAAGCATCAAGCCATGTCACTGCCATGGATGCAACAATGGCAACAACCTTCTAATCAATGTCCCCAAAGGGAACAACAGGTTCCTAAAAAACCTGATAACATATATGGAGATCAACACCCTGTAAAAGTGTTAACCAATTATCATGGCTTTAAATGGATACCTCCAAAAAGAGAACCATTACTAAAGCATATCCACCAAAGAAGCCTGGTAGCACTTCTGGATGTTGAAAATGAAATGCCACCTGATGAAAATCGTACATTCGATTCTTCGCAAACCTCCACATCAATGGAACTCATGATGGTTAATCATGTGAATAGGTTATGCAAAGAAGGAGGAGTACAGTTTGTCAATTTTCTTTTTGTGAACAAAGTTGATGCATCATATACCCCTAAAGTATTCAAGGACCTTGCAAAACTCCCTAAAGAGATTCATGATAAGTGGTACAAAGCTTGCCTTGAAGAAATAGATGCATTACAAAAACAACAAGTCTATGAACTAGTCAAACTTCCAAAAGGAAGAAAAGCAATTGGAAATTGATGGGTATTTACTCCAAAATCTGATGGCAGATTCAGATCTTGATTAGTTGCTCAAGGCTTCTCACAAGTCGAAGGTATCGACTTTGATGAGCTATTTTCTCCTGTTGTCCAGTACGAGACTGCATGATTGCTATTTGCAATAGCTGCCCTCAAAGATTGGGATATGTTTGGTCTTGATGTGAAGACCGCTTATCTCTATGGACACCTTAAGGAAGAAATATATATGTGACAACCTGAAGGTTTCATCCAAAAAGGACAAGAAACCAAAGTATGGTGACTTAAACGCGCCTTATATGGTCTCAAGCAAGCTGGCTGACAATGGTGGCTTGAAGTTACCAAATCAATGAAAGAATTAGGCTTCAAACAAGTGTCACTCAATGCTGGAGTCTATTATTACTACAATACACAAGAGAAATCTCTTATCATTGCACTACTTTATGTGGATGATGTGGCTTTCTTAGGACCATGTGGATCAAAAGTTCTACATCGAAAAATGGAAGCATTCTTGGAAAAATGGGAATGTCAATTCCTAGGTGAATTAACCAAATTCCTTGGAATGCATATCACACGGGACTGTGATAATCAGTTGATCATGATTGATCAACAACCTTACCTTGATAAGGTTTTAGAACGTTTCAATGTGGTTGAAAAGACCAAAGTTACTCCATTGCTGAGAGACTTCGTCTTTACATCTGCCAAAGATATGGCATCAGCCAATTTTAGGCAATGATACCAACAACTGGTTGGATCTTTGATGTACTTGATAATTGGATCATGTCCCGATATTGCCTTTGCAGTTGTCAAGTTATCCCAACAGATGTCGAATCCATCATGGGAACACTATAAAGCTGGCTTACATACTTTAAGATATCTTCGAGGCACATCTAAATATGCCATTGTCTATGATGGACAATCAAATGAAGGTATTAATGTGTTCTCAGATTCTGATTGGGCTCAAGATCCAGAAACCAGGAAATCAGTCACTGGCTTCTTTATTAGAATAGCCAGAGCTGCCATTGCATGGCATTCTCAGCACCAGAAGACTGTTGCCTTGTCGTCTACTGAAGCCAAATATATGGCTTTATCAGATGCTAGTCAACAAATAGAGTGGACAGTTAATCTGCTCACTGAAATTGGCATTAATCCTGAATGGATTAAAAAACCACATTTATTCAGTGATAACCAAGGCTCAGTATTTTGGGCAAAAAATTTGGTTACTGAAAAACATTCAAAACATGTGGATGTTAAGTTCCATTATATCTGCAATTTGTTAGAGGACAAAAGATTCCTCTTATACAATATTAAAGGGACTGAAAACCCTGTGGATTTATTAACAAAGAATCTTGACAACCAGAAATTTAATGGTTTTCTGCCTTCTTTAGGCATCGAATTCTTTTAACTTCATGCTCTGACAATTTCGAGCGAGGAGGAGTGTTGAGGAATTAATCAGCATTACACTTATGCATATACTTGCCATCAGCAGAACATGCTGAGTCCTCGATGTATGCACTCTGCATTGACAGAGCAAATGTATTTTTGGAATCCCCCATAGCTTCGTGCTATGATATGTTTCTATTATTAGATACATAACACTTGCATAGACATATGGCTTGTGCTAGTATTACTCATATCCTCATGGATTATGACTGGTAGAAACATTCTATGCTTCTAATGACTCCTGTAGCATATGGTAGAGTCATGTCTCTTCTATTATTGGACTTTACATGCAATTCCTTCATGTTATACATGCATATGATTTATGTTACTTACTCATGCATGTCCTATACCCTTTGCCCAGTGTAGCTACTCTCTATGGTATTTAAACCTCCCTGTAGTAGCATACTTTCTTCACTGGAGTTTTACATTCCTCGTCTACTCAACTACTAAGCTACTCTCTCAACATTCCTCGCTATCATCAATTTGGTATCCCTTTCTCTGGTCATCTCGAAGATCTTCCATTCCCTTTCCCCAAATACATATTCTCGGATTGTGAGTAACTGGTTTACTCTCCACTGACACTATGCTTGTGTAGTAGCAACATTCGTTCTCTTCTCATCAGCCTCGAGACTGGTTATACATGTGTCAAGTCCAGTAATGTGTGATTCAAGGCCAGCGATACGTGATTCAAGACTAGCGATGTGTGTTTCCAGGCCGGCGGTGTGAGTTCTAAGAGCCATAATATGCACTTCTTGAACCTCAAGTGTAAGAGCAACAGCAGTTTCCTAGGCGTCAATACGTGCCACCGTGGGGTTGTCGAAAGGAGACGCCACTGACATTCGTGGGTCCATTCTCGGATCCCATATTTGGTAGGATGGGCCGAGTGGGCGGTGGACGACCGACAGGGCCACCTAAGAGGAGACGGAGGTTTTCGGAGGGTCGTAGGTATATAAAGAAATTTTCCTGTAACCTGAAGTCAACGATTCGCGTTGTACTTTAGGCATGTACTCTCGTTCGCTAAAGCAAAATCTAACTAAACGATTCACGTTGTACTTCAGCGATCTGAAACCGTCGTATTTGCCTGAGACACTACGCTACGCAATATACACGTTTCTCGTTAGGGGTCCACCCTTTCACGCTCAAGGCACAATGGCTCCTGGCCGTATGACATATCTCATACTCGCGCCACATAATTGCAGTAACAAAAATAGACCTCGTTTGCCTCGTCCCGTACTGCACGACAATATATCACCCACACCCACATCATCCATCCTAAGCATAATTTCCCGGTGAAACAATCTGCCGCAGCCTTTCCTGCTCCGTCGTGTCCAGGCTTTGGCATATCGTATTGTCGAGTGCTAGCTGCACTGGGTTAAGCGGATAGAAAATGGCCTTCGAGCAATCGGTGCTTTGCACTCTCCCACCACCATGGCCTCATTATTTCACTTCAATAGCTATGCTTGTGGTGGTCATACATCATCACCGTGAATATGACGGACAGGGACAAGACGTTGTCAGCCTTCAGTAGACGGCGTGCAAGGCGGTGGGAGTATCTTTATTGCGTACAATTATTTAACGTAGGATGTAACTTGTGGAAGCGTTGAATGGATCCCTACTGCTAGCCCTATACCACTTGAATAGCCAAATTGGATATGTGAAGAGTCGTAAACTAAATCACTGCCAAACCCAAGAAAATAGAAAAATAATGCGAAGATCTGAATGAGATATGGAATATCCTCTACCAGCAGAATGCAAGGGGAACGAAACTACCATTAGCCTCTTGTTGTTAACAACCAACTAGGCGCTCAGATGATCGTGGAACATGACAACTTCACCGGGCTCTTACCTTCATTCATTTCCACCATTTCCACCAACGTCCAGACATCCAAGACTCACGGGTAACATGCATTGATCGAGCGGATTCTTGATATGGCTCAATGTATGTCGCTCTCGTGGCCTCAGGGCCACAGGCATCAGGACCACGGGCCTCCATGGGCTGCGAGGTAGTGCTGGGTACATTCGTGGCCTCTGTGCCAGGGACCTCCTCGGGTTGTGGGGTAGTGCCAGCTGGGTTAGTGGCTTCAGCGGGAGCGATCTCCTGGGGCTGCGAGGAAATGCCAGCTGGGTTTGGGGCCTCAGCACCAGTAGACTGCGAGATATTGCCAGCTGCGTTCGTGACCTCAGGACCACGGGCCTTCTCGGGCTTAATGCTGGCCTGGCTTTCAGCAGGACCAGAGACATGATGAACGAGATACTTCGACAATTTGCCAGTATAGAATGCTTGGAAGACACTCTTATCCTCGATGTAGTTGACGAGAACCACCTGTCGTACGCTTCAGCAAAGGAGCGTCTCGAGATGAATGCTTAATCCTACCGCACGCATAAGAGCGCCCTCGATATCATCTTCCCCTACCATCCTGTTACTATGGAGGAGCATATCAACGTACTTGGCAATAAGCTCCCCTGACTTGGTGGGTGACGATCCGGTGGCGGCATTATGGTTGACGAATTCGCGGCAGGCCTTATCCAGGCTAGCAGCAAACCCAGTTTCGCCCTCGAAGCACCTTTGTACAATTTCCGAGTTCCGGCGGTAAACCTCAAGGAGCGCATCCACGTAAGCCTTGGGATCCAGAAACTCGGCGTTCGCACCACCCTCAACAACTTTTGAAACGGCAGTCAGCCCAACCTGTTCGACGTGACTTTCAAATTTCTTATACAGCGGTTCGAGGCCCTCAGGTATACGTGACAGGAGAGCATACATGCGTTGAAGATCCTCATCCCTACCAAACTCAAGCAGGGATTGGAAGCTCTCCCACATCAGCTCGGAGTGCGCACGAATGAGGACATGCTCACATGTGCTGAGAAGATTCTTGCGTGTGCCTGCATGTAGGTAACTCTTAATCCGCGCCTCTTCCTCCTTCAAACGCTCTTCCACCTTCTTGAGGTAGTCCGACACAGAGTTCTTCGCAACGAGCGCCTCTGACTCCACCTCGTAGTATTTTTCTGTTTCTAGGAGAAACAGGGCCTCGAATTGATCACGGTAGAGGTCAAGACACTCCTTGTTGGGATTGGAGTTGTCGAGACCCAGCAACACGAAGGAATGCACGACCTTCTTGACGAGATCTTCATCGATCAGCCCGCCACTCCGCTGTTGAGTGATCAGGCGCAGGATAGTGTTTGTCAACTTGGCATTGTCCTGTTGAATGTGCGCCAAGAAGTACGCTTTCCATTGTGTCAAGGCGAGCTGGTAAAAGATTTAGCGCGACATGAATATCGTTGCGTGAAAACGTACAGTGGAAACCCTATACACATCCTTGTTTTTCCCCTTATTCCCCTCAGCCCCCTCATTCTCCTTATTCTCCTTATTCTCATTAGGGTTGATTTCTACTTCCCTTCGGTCGAGGTATGAGAACACTCGACTAAGGCAACCCACGTTTTTCGTGAATCGATCCCACTCGCTTGCGTAATATCGTAACAAGTTGACATCCTGGAAGCATTCCGATTTCTAATAGGCGTAATCGTGAGTGCCGACCCCCGCGAAGGGTTATTTCTTGACACACTTCCATCATTGGGTGGATGTATTCAACAAAGTAGTTGTTGAGTTCATGGTAAAGATCGGCTCCCGGATGGCTGGTACGGTCTGGGGAGATGCATAATGCTCGATATTACCAAAGGAAAGATGATAGAGATACCCACTGCGATTGCCCGTTGCTACGCGCAGTATCCTTGTGCTCGTGCAGTAGTTGTAGACGCTGGTGTAGAGGCGCGTGTACTCGATGGACGAAATGTCACCCTCGGATCTTGTCATTATTAGGTCGATACCCGTGACAAGATAGGCCCAGATCTGGTCAAAGTCTGCACACTTCCCCGGCATGTTGGGGAGCTTGGATTCTGGGGGGGTGTTGTGAGCCATGTGCGGTAATAGTGAAGGGCTATGTTGCTGCTATGTTGCAGCGGCAAAAATAGACACTCATATGCCTCGTTCCTGTACTGCCACCGCATAGTTCCCACGCGGTGTCCACTTCTCTGCTCTGGAGAGTCGTCATGCGACAATATATCGCCCACATCTACATCATCCATCCCAAGCAGTCAGTCTCGCAGTTAACTTATTCAGGATGGCCACCGACATGCTGACTCGATCGCTGAAAGGACAGCACAGGACATATTCACAGGTTCTGACCTAGGGTGTATTAACATAACTCTTGTCGTAGATTATGAGGGTGGAGGTGCATTGAGCTCAGCGAACTCGGTACTAATGGCTTGAAAGTGGTCAGCGTCAGCGGTGATGTCAAAGCCTGAATACAAAAGTCGACATGCTTATGTATGTCCACTTTGTTTAGCATTCCTGTGTACACCCACTTCGTTTAGTATTCTTGTTGACGTCAACATCGAGAGGTGCTACCAATTCCTACTCTGAGATATCCCAACATCAGCTTCTTTTGCTAAAATACTGAACTACACGTCTATCCCTCCTAAGCCGTATCACCACGCTCATTTCCCCCTGACCCAAAACATATATTGGTTCACTTCCCTGCTCCTTCGGTAGTCGGAGGCCTAGCTTATACGGCTGGAAAAGCTGTTCTTTATACTCCGCAGGAACCTTGATAACATGTGAGTTCGAAACTCTCCCCAGATGTGAGCTGATTTCAGACCTTGGCGACGACTTTCTCTATCTCACCGCGAAATGGGTAGTCTTGAAAATTAAGTCTCCAATATGCTTTAAAGTCGAAATGAATGAATTTGTCAACAAGCGATTTCTCCACGCTTGCGCGCTCAAACCAATCAAAGACCCCGAAGCAGGCATATTCATAGATACCGGAGCGAATTTTCCATCCATGAGACTTGCCAAAGTGTTCAAGTGGCATCGACAATTCCATTGCGCTAATGATATCTCCTGAAGTCAACGATGAGTGGCTTCGGTGGTTGTAGATCACAGGTCCGACTTGCCTGGTGAACGTTCATGTGCCTGAAACACCCTGCTCAAAAAGTCCATATTCCGTTTCGCCAGGAGGGTGTACAGTTGTGGGTTGTGAATCCAAAACTCCCCACCACACCGTCTCGGGTCGGACAAAAATTCCATAAATGAAACATGATAGAAGTGGACTATCCAGGGTACCATTGTCGGCTGTCGGGGTTCTGCATTGAAGAATGGCGGGGGCGGGTCAAAGTCAAGCTTCAGGACTGAGTGAAGCTTGGACAACGCGTTAGTGAATGAACGAAAGTTAAGCCCAACCAGGTTAGCCACTATTGGCACCACTCTGGACCAAGAAAGCCACGCTGGTGGCTGCTCGTAGAACAATAGTAATACCATTAGAGTGAAAGGAAGAACGTTCCTGGGGATTTGTCGCATTATTAGAGCATGAAGCGCATCAAGATCACCCATTGGTGAGTTCGTGGAGCGATGGGAAAGGGCCTCCTTGAGCTGTTCTTCGGGGTCCAGGACGTCAGGATCACCAATTAATTTGACAAGTGTCGCAGCTTGTACAAATAGTCCGGCAGACCTATCCACAAGGGCAGTGATATCATTCTCGGAAGGCCAGGGAGGGTCGAAAGGCAGAATGATGTTATGACTTCGTTTCCGGATGCTCTCAAGCCCATCTCGCAGATAGAGTCGGATGTCGCCATCGGTATCACGGGATATGGGAAGCGTTATCGACAAGCAAAGGGGGGATATATCGGGAGAGGTGAATTTGCTGACAATATGGGGCTCCGGACGGCTGAAGAAAGCCCACAGGAGTGGCAGCTTATCCCCGTGCTTCCGTATGGCCGCCGCGATAGCTTGAACAATCGTGCACTGCGCATTGTCTTTACTACATTCGTCCAGCCCGTCAACGATGACAAGCCTATCTTGCACTGTTACATTCCGTTTCTCCAGCTCCAGCAATGGTGCGACGACTAGTTCTTGGAATTGAACTTCGAGGGCCTTGGACAGGAGCGATGGGTCCTTGCAAATCTTCTGATCAAGGATATCGGCGAAGAGCTCAATCTTTGTAGAGATCTGATGGGCGATGGAGGGGAAGAAATATTCTGGTTTGACTATTTGGTCTGGTCGAGAGAAGAAGAATGTTGCGCCCAAGTTGTCGCCTTTCATCTTCTCTGCAAATGTTTGTGCGATGGTGGACTTGCCAACACCAGCAGGTCCGCTCACCCAGGCCATGCGGAAGCGGCGGCCCTGGCGAGAGATGAAGTTGGATGCCCATGATGTGAGATCTTGGATGTACTGCTCGCGGGTTCCAGCGGTGCACGTTGGGGCATATTCGCGAGCAGAAGAGTCCCATGCTGCCATGGGCACGGAGACATCGAACAGCTTTGCGAGACCTAGGCCGTAGAGGTTTAGCATCAAGTCGGTCTGGCGGAAGAGTTCCTACCGCTCTTGCCATTAGAGTGGTAGTGATTAGTTTGAGAATTGTCGTTGAATTCGCAATTGTCTAGGATAAGACCGCTAGCCTTGTCGAACATGTCAGTTAGGGAGATGGTGGGAGGGGACAAGCCGCTGTGTGGCCTTGTTGCACCTTGTGACGCCCATTTCGCTTCACCTGATATAACGTCAGGGTCACAATTCCAACAAGTCAAAAGGCCGCCTACTTTCTAATGCTTCAAGCTTCAAGGATCACTTACTGGTTGGTCAACTTTCGACCCCAAGGTTAGTTTATTCCCAATTTGTCCCATCTTATACACACCTTGAACCTGTGACGTTCACTGTCCGGTAGTCTCGGAGTAATCTCCGGTGCGTTCAGTTACTGCATTTATTTGCTGGTAATATTCACTAAACCTATTTCTACGTCCGGCTGAGCCGAGTTTCTCGGGCCCTTTGGCACCGCAGGTAGATCTTAGAATCAAGAGGATGGTTTAATGAATTGTGTGTGGGGAAGTATTAGATTTGTGTATAAAGTATTTTATTTAGATTTTGTGTCTGGGACATCGGCTGGCTAGTAGCCGGAATGCTCAGGTCTAGGATTCAATCGTTGGCCTCCAGTTCCACGTAGAAAAATACAAACATTATTGTGACACACAAGTGCAAGCATTTGGTCCCACCACCTCAGCACCACAAACTACGCAAGAATCAGGAGGCAACGACCATCACACATAACTATCAAACTCAAACCCACACACTCACGACCCCAGCCTCTGAACCCTCTCCTCCTCTTCTCTCCGTACCTCGCTCTCCATAACCGCCTTGATCATCTCGCTCCCAAGCTTCCCCGCCTCCTCAAACCTCGGCTCGAAAAATCTTCTCGTCTCCTCAAACCTCTTCCTGTATACCTCAAAACTCCCAAAACTCACACATTGACTCCAACCCCTCGCAGCAACCACAAACTCCAAATCATCCGCCCTATGCCAATGATCGTACATCGCCGAATGGATCGCACTTTTCAGTAATGTAGGTGATTGGAAGAGGTGTTCGGCGACGCCGAGGAAAAGTCGGAAGATGGGTGTAGCTGCGAGTTGGAGGTGGATGTAAGGGTTGATCCCGAGGTGTGCCCAGCAGTCCACCATAGCAAGGAGTGAGAGGTGGGAGTTGGGGCGGTATGTTTGGGGTGGGATGAGTGATGATGGGGGAAGGTGGAAGGATGTCGAATCCGAAATGGGAGAGTCGGGCACGGTGAGGTTTGGACAAGTGGATTTTCCAAGACTGAAACGGTCCAGGATGGATGCGGAGAGGAGGATGGGTTTGCGTCTCGTCGGGGATGCCGAGCGTATTGACGATTCGGATCCGCTAGGTGAGCCGGGAGTGGGAGGTGTTGTATAACCGCTTCTTTGAGCTTGCTGAGCCTCTGCTTCGGTTTCGGCCTCGCGATCTTCGAGAATAGTGTCTCTGCCCCATTCTCCGAATACGGTCTTCCTAGCCCATTCGACGCGCTCTTTGAATTTGGCGCGGTCCTCAAGCGAGCCACTGCCCCCGCTCAGCATCAATTTGAATAGCTCCGAAGCGCTTTTAGCATACTGATCAATCTGCGTACGCGCACTCGGGTTGAGAATCGCAAGACCTGCGTAAACGTGCCACGCGTTCGAGTAAATCCTGAGCGTGAGGTTGACTTTGGCAGTCTCAATTCCGCCGACGTAGAGGCCTTGCTCCCAGGGATAGGATTCAGTGGAGGCCCAAGCGGTCCCCATGCTATTTATGCGCGAAGATGAGATAAATCTAACGTCAGCTGTGTTAGTGGAATGAATGACGAGGTAGGGTGGTTACCTGAGGAAAGCGGCATGCGTGACAGCTTGGGTGTTGGCGGTGACAGAGTCATGTTCTTCGTAGGTGAGGTAGACGAAACGGGAGCGGAAGGGGCGGAGGATGTTTTCAACAAGCGTTAGGGCGTCTTTGGTGGAGCGATGTTGGATGAGAACCTGGGGAAGGTCTCGTGAGACTCGGGTTCAACGAGATTGAACTTATAAAACTTACGAGGGGTTGGCCCACGGGACTGACTGTGGGTCCATGTAGGGAGTGGCAGGAAAGGATGTGGACATCTTGTGGGAGATGGGCTTCAAACGCAGCCTTCTCGGGTGCCTTAACGGACGTCTGGCCAGCAACGATCGCGTTCACTTTGGTAGCTGTTTAATTTAATTAGTTTGTCGAGATATGCTGTTGTAGCACAAGGACAACCTACAGGGACCATATTGCGCAACAACGCGATCAATGTATTCTGCCTCCACGGAATATATGATGTAGTCAGACGACCTCGATACGGCATATCCATCCCTCTGGGGGTAAACGCCTGGTGTATCTGACAACGCAACATCAGAGATAGCTCAAGGAACAAAGCAAAAAAAGGTTTACCGGCGTAGTCCGCTTTGAGCTTTTCGTACTTCTCGGGCACATCACAGACATAAATCCTGGCACCCAGAGAAGAAGTCAACAACTGATCGAGTCACACCAACATGATGACAACGAACTTCCTCCATCCAGCCTGGCTCAGGAGTTTCGCATACATGCGACCCATAGCGCCCATACCAATGAGCCCGATGGTCGGCTGGGCATGTTCAGGTGCGTCCGGGGTAACATGGGGGTCTACGTTGATGGGTAGTGTGAATGATTCATCGTTGCTCATGTCTGATGCACAGATGCTGCCTAGTGAAATGGGTGAGAAAACGATCAGAAATTAAGTCATCTTTTGAAGACGGTGATGTACGCACCGTGGGGGGGTGGGGATGCCAGCGGAGGCAGCGTGACGGATCGCATATTTGAATATTCGTAATTAATCTCATCAGAGCACCAAACCAGGGTAAACAAGAATAACAGGAGCTTGTATCGGGCGAAGTCTATCGAACTCAAGCTCCAGTGTGTCAGAAAGTCCGACACAGTTGCCGGGGGCATCAGGCCTAGTTTTTCCGCCCGTTGGGGATCCCTGTAATTTATGTGGAATCAAAATACCGACGCAGATAACCCAGGCTATAGCCAAGCAAGGCCAAATACCTCTGATTGTACTTTTGCACTCACCCACCACCATGGCCTCATCGTATGTCTTCTGCTGCAGTACATCGCCTCCATAGCTCAACCGTAGTCCTCCAGAAAACTCCAGAAGACATCCTGGGCAGACGAGGTTGACGACCTCGGTACGTACCTCCGCTGATCTTGCTTCTATATCTATCTCCAATTCATACTTCCCTATCTATTACTCTAGGCGAAAAAGACATCCCGCAAAACGAGGACTACATCGACGAAAACGGAATCCGTACCACAATAGTATACACGGAGAATGAGGACGGAAAACGAGTAAAAGTGCGTCATCTGCAATTCACTTTCACCTCGGCTCGACGCTAACCCTTACCTGCTCAAATCAAAAATTTTACCCCACCCACCTTAGATCACACGCCGCATTAAACGCACACTTCAAAAGTCTGTTGTTGAGCATGCAGTCGCAGAACGACAAAAATGGGCCAAGTTTGGCAAAGAACGGGGTAACAAACCTGGGCCAGACCGCGCTACAACCACAGTCGGTGAAAACGTCACTCTCAAATTAAGTGCGGGGAACAAGGTGCGTGATCGTCTGCTCTGATCATATAATTATCAGTTCCCTGACGGTGGGCTAACTCCCCGTACAGCAATCAGAGCAAGAACATCAACAAGAGGAGGCTGCCAAGATCAAGAAGGCGGGTGGAGGCAAGGTTGTGTGTCGTCTATGCAAGGGCGACCACTTTACCGCCAAATGTCCGTACAAGGACACACTCGCTGGCCTGGAAAATGTCGGTACGTAGCCCCCTCACATACCTTCTACGCCTTCCCCCGTTGTTCCAGTGTCCTGATCATATCCCGTTGATAAAAGATACCGGCTTAGGCACACCAGACGACGATCTCGGCACCGGTCCTGACCCAGCACCGGCCCCTACAACTGGTGGCAAATACGTTCCCCCATCCATGCGTGCAGGCGCCCGCGGCGCCGGTGAATCCATGCGCGGAACCGGATCGCGCGAGGACCTCCCCACGCTCCGCGTCACAAACATCTCAGAGGAAACCGGCGAAAACGACTTGCGCGAGTTATTCGGTGTTTTCGGACGTGTTGCGCGTGTGTATGTGGGTAGGGATCGTGAGACGGGTGTTGGGAAGGGCTTTGCGTTTGTGAGCTTCGAGGATCGGGCTGTGGCTCAGAGGGCGATGGAGAAGGTGCATGGAAGAGGTTACGATAACTTGATTCTGAACGTGCAGTGGAGTCGTGAGTGTTGTTTCTTCTGTTTTCCTTCGGTTCGGATTGACTGATGGAACGTGTTTCTGTTCTTGCATCGGTACAGAACCAAGACCGGAAGGACGATAGTGACTATATACTTTGTCCTGTTCACTAGGCATTACAACCTCTTAGCTTGTCATCACCCCTACCTCCATATCTTGTTCCGAAAATCCGAGATGAAGTCCCTTTGGTCAACGGCCGGTACTGATCAGCATTAGTTGATACCTCATCTACCCTTCCAAGTCCGAATGATGCGCTCATCGGTCCACGTTTCTATTGCCGTACCTGTCCGGTGTGCTCGGTCATTCGCTGAACGTGGTTTCGAGATCAGCAACGCTGTCCACACGAATGTGGAGAGTGTACCGCACGAGCGCTGAGTTCGGACGGGAGGGGACAACATAGCAACAAAGGTTACATGCATGTCGACCTTTGCTAGACAGATCGAGCGTCAAGATTTTGCACATAATTGTTCATGCCTTGGCTCTCAGCTATGAACACTCCCACTCCTGGGGCGCATACCTGATTCTAGTCGCTAAGGGTTGGTGATTCATTGCCGCGAAGATCACCATTTTTGCAACTTCTGCCTCCAAGACCCTGACTGATATAGATATATATTCTCAACGTGCATAGCATGTTTGATTTCATAATTCCAAAACGACAGAAGTAAGATTATAATCACTCCTGAAGCACCCGCCTGCGCCGCCTCCGCCTTTAAGTCCATATAAGTACGTGATTTATCAAACCGCACAGCCATTAGACGTGTACTGGCACTGCCACATGGGTCCACGTTTCTGCAGGTTTCCTGCCCAACTAAGACTATGCACATATCATCAGCCCTTCGTATTTCCTGAATGGATACGCCCTTTTACAGGCCGCGCTGACCACGGGGCTTCACGTACTGGATGGCGTCGCGCCACGACACGTATATCACACCCCATCTTCTCAGATCTCACACAAGATGTAACTTCAAAATATCACTCGTTTCACTTCCATATGTCGTAGACATCAGCCAACTCTAATTCCCAGACGCCAAGGCTCAGGCCTTTAAATTTGATAATGAGCGGCTGGGATGCATAGCATCGCGTTTCCCCACCCTGCCTCGTTTTCCGACCCTTCATTTCAACTGCACCTATCCCTATTCCGTTCGTTCGCACTACTCGATCCTATTCTGTTATCTGCCTGGCGCTCATCCGAACCTGATTGTTTTATCCTAATATAAGAACGAATTACAGCGCTCGTTCCCCCTCACCCTTTCCCACCTCTTTGCCCTCACTATCACACTTCTAATCGACATGGCTCATGTATGTCTCTCTCTCCCTATCGTCCTTTTCTATTTGTTGATAGTTATGGCTCGATTGACTGTAGTACAATGAGAAAGCCTATAATCAACAACCTCAAGCCGTTCCCGGTATGACCATCGGCGGAGGCGGTAACCGTAACGCGAAGAACCTGCCCATGGGCCCGGACGGCAGAGACTGGAGTAACGGGCTCTGCGACTGCTGCAACGAGCCCGGAACCTGTATGTTCCTCCTCCACCTTGTCTCCTTAGCATGATACTGATCAGAAAATCTACAGGCGTTCTCTCATGGTGCTGCCCTTGCATCGTCTACGCTAAAAACAAACGACGCTATGAGCACTTAAACGCTAAAGGCTTCCCTGACCCCGAACATGGTGGAGGCGCTTGCTCAGGCGACTGTTGGCTCCACGGGCTTATCGCTGGATGCTGTGGTTGCGGCTGGATTCTTCAGGTCGGCTGATCTCCTTTATCTATGATTTCCGTTGGCATGTGGCACTAATGTCATGAAAAATCTGATAGTTCATGCAACGCGGCAACGTCCGTCAGAGGTATAACATCAAGGGTGGAGGATGCAGTGATTGCTGTGCCGCTTTCTGGTGTACGCCTTGCGAATTGACGCAGGAGTACCAAGAGCTCGAGTTGGAGGAGAGGAGCTTTGGTGGGCGTGCTTGAGTGAAAAGAAAAACGCACTCACATTCTTTTCTGCTGGCCCTGAGACAATCTTCTTTGTTCGATTTTGTATTGGATATTCTACTAGCCCATTGCGCGATGTACGAGGTACTCAGTAGAAGGACCGTGTGCTGTTGTATCGGGTGTAGTGATACCCTTCTAATATAAAATGGAGTCTAGACGATGGATCACCTTCCCTTTTCATGAGTGGCAGACGCTCAGACTACCGCCGGCCATTGAGCCCTAGACTAAAAGATTTTTATCAATGCGTCCTGCATGTAAGCTAAAAATAACGCCACCATCACTCGAGGAATGGAAGTCGACGATCACACAAAATGTAAGTCCAGGCTTTTTGCAATTTTCTTCCTTTGGACAGGTACAGCAGCGGGGAAGAGGACCGAAGACGTGGCACCGTAGTTGAGTTTGACAGCCATATCCTGTAGCCACCCGCAGACAGAAGTCAAAGCCGAGGAGATCGAGTCCCCGGCACCACCTTTTGACAAGCAGTATCAGTTCGACGGATAGCCGCTCATTCAATATCCACACGGCCCCAATAGGTATGTAATAGGGAGATGATCAAGAGTCGAAGTGCATTTCATGATTATCATTATTAAGAAAAGAATAAGTCGATATACTCAGAACGGTTGAGCGTCGGCAATATGTCCACTCTTCAGCCTCCAATCACGCAACCAATCCTCCCGCTTCCCTCTCGCCTTGAACAGCAGCTGATCGACCTTCTTCAACGCCCAACTCGTCCATACCCCGGGCATATCATTACCCGTCTTTCGGTATTCGGTATCGGCTGGGGCTCTGCATTGTTCAAGATTTTCTTGAGATGCGGAACGAGGGCCTCGGCGACGACTATAGTGTCCGCACTGCCGTCTCTGAGACACGCCGAGACGACCATAGCACAACATGGGAGATCTTGTGCAACAGGTGGGAGCTTGTATACGTCAAAGAGACCGGTGACGGTTAGAACAAAACTAAGAGGCTGGTTGGTCGGATGTCGCATTGAGGAGCTCGCGGGCGCCAACGAGTGTGAGACGAACGTGGTATTTTGCGTGGTTGCCGAATACTTCAAGTGCGATTTCGGGCTTCTTGAGGATGCTGCAGCAACCTATAAATACAAACCAGAAACCAACAGCTCAAGAAGAGAGTGGACGGGATGGACGTACGGATGAATGCCTCTGAGAAACTCTCGTCAAAGCAATGACCCATATCTCTCCACGCAGGGAATAACTCCACAACCTTCCTCAACTCTTCCTCCGTCTGACACACGCCAAGTGTATGAAGCCACGTCGTCCCCCTGATTTTTTGGAAGCTCGAGTTGTGGTTGTCGGCCAAGTCGCAGTTCCAGGAATGTGATATTCTCCTCGAAACACGATCTCTTCTCCGGAGACAAGGGTTTCTTCTTCGTCTTCTGCTTTTTTGTTGTAGTAGGTGTCTCCGAGGTAGGTGGTGTAGAGTCTTTAGCCGCATCAAGTATAGACTCGGCCGCGGCGGGTGTGGCCTTCAGAGCAACATTGGCGGCAGGAGAGCCAGTTTGTGTGCTTGTCCAACATCCACCCCATGTAATGGCTGAGTCGAGTTCTTCCACAGACTAGCATGGAGTCCACTTGAAACATGGACTGCACGTGCACCTTCGTCGACGAGATCGTCTTCTATGATTTGTACAGCAAAGAACGATAATGCTGGGCGAGCGGATTTTATTTTTCCGTAAGGAGTGGTCGTAGAGTACATAAGTGGGTGATTGGACCTACACCATAGTGCACGTGCTCATCCAAAATCACCCTATTAGGAAAATCTAGAGGTGAAAGTCTGTGACCCGCGTTTTTGACGCGCGTGAAATGAGACTCTTACTAAGTGTGTCTCCATCAAAGATCACAAAAAGACACACTTAAGAGTCTGACTACGGGAGACTAAACTTTGCATTGGCGTTTATATCATGTGGATTAAGCATGACAGAGTCGGGGGGTTAGCGTCACATGCCGCTACGATCCGTACTGTCACAAAAAAAATTGGCGGTCTTGCCGCACCCCAATCATAATCACAACCGCTGAAGCCTGATGACTGTTGGGGCACGTGAGTTTTAAAATTCTGCTGCGTCTTTTGTTGGATACAAACGGTTTCAGAAAGAACGGTTGTCCACTTCTCTCCACTTCACTATGTCTATGACCACACTCAATTGCCTCGTTTCTGGCGATGGGGCCGACAAGATTTTTCAAATTCAAATATCGGCAGACGCGTCTGTCGACACCCTCAAGGGGTTGGTCAAAGCAGAGGACCCGCTCACCTTTGCAAATGTCGGCGCGAAGGATATGCAGCTTGTCAAGGTTTCACTTCCCCTGGACGAGCTGGACAAAGTGCGAGATCCCCTCAGCATCGTCAACTCACAAGCACTCTCCTCGCCTTTGGACGAGATCTCAGAGGTCTTCCCCGATCCTCAAAAGCGTCATGTCCATGTTATCGCGCTCAGGCCTACTGGTGAACTTCACCTGCAGCTTGTCGTTTACCGCCTGCTGATGCCCTTACTATTTAATCCTGTGCAGCCAAGCGCCCCCGTTCTCCCTCGGCATCATTTTCTGAACTTGAACAGCGAAAGCGTAACAAGCTTGCCGTGATGGGTCCCTCTACCATCGCAAAATGCGAGAACTATGAAATGATGCAGCGGTATTCCCCAGAGAACATCCTCGATGACCGACCACAACCCGATCATCACATGCCCCCCATTTCCCTTCTGTATAATGGTTTCGGTCTGTTTCTTGACATCGTTGACGGTCGGAATGACGTTGATGGCCTCTCTGATGTCGATGTTTTCAAGATTGTGAAGGAGGTAGACCGGTTTGCGGATATGATGTGCAAATTCTACAGTTGTGAAGGTAGCAGGAGGGATGCAGCATTGGATTGTCTTAACAAGATCTTTGGAGCACGAAAAAACCCCATACCTGAGTCGTGTCTTTCCCCAGCATGTATTGGTTCAGTGTGGACGAACGGACACTTCGACGGCCTGCATCATGTGGCATTCAAGATTGCCGAGATCAAGAACCGAATGACTGGTATCAGTTTGCTCCCAGATGCAGAGCTGGTTTCGTACTTTGTTCATTCGCAAAAGAGCGCAATTGAAAAATTTGATGAAAAGCTATTCAGGGGATGGCGGATCCCTTGTCTGGGTATAGTCATCATAGGTGAGCACCAGATCCTTATTTGATCATCTGTGTTAACCTTCTTCGTGTCTCAGGCTGTGAAGTTAGGTTCTACGCCATGCTAACCCTGGGTCCCAAATTTCGCCTTGTTAGCTTGACACCGTTGATCTCCTGCATCAAGGCAGCCTCTGATGGGCGTGAGCGCAAGGCCTTGCACACCGCGTTTATCGCTGCGTCTGTCCTCCAAGCCCGCATTTATACTGATATAAATGAACATTTATTCTCTCGTTCGCCAACCATCCACCACGACACGACTCCACCATATCTCCCCGCCATCACTAAAATTGGCTCCGTCGAAATCTGGGACTTAGAGGCATGGCACCAGAGCCAGCCATACCGCTATTTGTACCATGCAAAAGACCAACATGGGACAGCCATCCTCGTCAAATTTTCCCAGCAATACTCATCCGAGTTGCACGAATTTTGTGCGCGTAAAGGACTTGCACCCGCTTTGCGAGCTTATGAACGTCTTTCCGGTGGATGGTATGGTGTTGCGATGGAGTATCTCCCAGATATCGAGCCGATTTCTCTGTCCCTGCACCTCGAACAGTATCGTGAAGACTGGAAGTCACAGCTAGAAGAGCTTGTGGGATCCTTCCATGAACGCGGCCTGGTCCATGGGGATTTGCGCGACGCGAACATTGTCTGCGATGCTCGAGGCAGGATGTGGTTGATTGATTTTGACTGGGGAGGCGAGGAAGGCAAGGTATTTTATCCTACTCCAAATCTTCACCAGGACCTACTGCATGGTCGAACTTCTGAGACGCTCGCGATAACAAAGGAGGATGACTTGCGGGTATTGAAGATCACTTTAGAGAGAGTTGATCAGATAGTTGAAGCGAGCGCCAAATGATTGTACGGTTGTTAGTCATATACCTCTGATTCCTCTAATTCCCAGACGCCAAGGTTCAGGCCTTTAAATTTGACAATGAGCGGCTGGGATGCATAGCATCGCGTTTCTCCACCCTGCCTCGTTTTCTTTGACCCTTCATTTCAACTGCACCTATCCCTATTCCGTTCATTCGCGTTACTTGATCTTATTCTATTATCTGCCTGGTGCTCGTCCGAACCTGATTGTTCTATTCCAATATAAGAACGAATTACAGTACTCGTTTCTCCACACCTCCTCCCACCTCCTCACCTTCACTGCCGGACTTCGAATCGATATGACTCAAGTATGTCTCTCCCTACCGCCCTATTCTATCGTGTTGGTAGTTTTGGCTCTATTGATTGTAGTACAACAAGAAAGCTTATAAACGACAACCTCAAGCCGTTCCGGTATGACTATCGATGGGCGGCAACCGTAACGCGAAAAACCTACCCATGGGCCCGGACAGCAGAGACTGGAGTAACGGGCTCTGCGACTGCTGCAACGAGCCCGGAACCTGTACGTTCGAGCCCCCCCCCCTTATCTCCTGAGTATAATGCTAACCACAAGCTGTACAGGCCTTCTCTCGTAGTGCTGCCCTTGCATCATCTACGCGAAAAACAAACAACGCTATGAGCACTCAAACGCCAAAGGCTACCCTGACCCCGAACATGGTGGAGGCGCTTGCTCGGGTGACTGTTGGCTCGATCACACAAAATGTTACGTCCGGGCTTTCCGCACTTTTCTTCCTTTGACAAGTACGGGGACAGGGAAGGAGGAGCTAGAGGTGTGTAAGGCAGGACCGTAGATGGAGAGTCTGACACCCATATCCTGCAAACACCCGCTGATAGAAACCAAAGTCGAGAAGTTCGAACCTTCGGCCCCACCTTCTGACAGGCAGTATCAGTTCGACGGATAGCCGCTCATTCAATGTCCGCACGGCCCCAGCAGTTGATAGGAAGATGATCAAGAGTCGAAGCGCGTTCTATGATTATCATTATTAAGAAAAGAATAAGTCAATATGCTCAGAACTGTTGAGCATCAACGATATGTCCACTCTTCAGCCTCCAATCACGCAACCAAACTTCTCGCCTCCCCCTCGCCTTGAACAGCAGCTGATCAACCTTCTTCAACGCCCAACTCGTCCATACCCTGGGCATATCATCATCCTTCTCCTGAGTATTCGGTATCGGCTGGGGCTCTGCATTCTTCAAGATTTTCTTGAGATGCGGAACGAGGGCCTGGGCGACGACCATAGCGTCTGCGCTGCCGTCTTTGAGACACGCCGAGACGACCATAGCACAACATGGGAGATCTTGTGCAACGGGTGGGAGCTTGTATACGTCAAAGAGACCGGTGACAGTAAGAACAAAACTAAGAGGCTGGTTGTCGTATGTCGCATTGAGGAGCTCGCGGGCGCCCGCAAGTGTGAAGCGGACATGGTATTTTGCATAGTTGCCGAATACTTCAAGTGCGATTTCGGGTTTCTTGAGGATGATGCAGCGACCTATGAACACGAATCAGAAAACAACAACTCGAGAAAGGAGTGTGAGGGATAGACGTACGGATGAATGCCTCTGAAAAACTCTCGTCAAAGCAGTGACCCATATCCCTCCACGCAGGGAATAACTCCACAACCTTCCTCAACTCTTCCTCCGTCTGACATACGCCAAGTGTACGGAGCCATGTCGTCCTCTTGATTTTTGGAAGCTCGAATTGTGGTCGTCGGCCAAGTCGCGGTTCCAGGAATGCGATGTTCTCCTTGAAGCGCAATGTCTTCTTCTCCGGAGACAGGGGTTTCCTCTTCGCCTTCTGCTTTTTGGTGATAGGTGTCTCCGAAGTAGATGGTGTAGAGTCTTTAGCCACATCAAGTGTAGACTCGGTTGCGGTGGGTGTGGACTTCGGAGCAACATTGGCGGCAGGAGACCCAGCTTGTGTAGGTTCCCGAAGTTTGGTCCGAATATGAGGGTTGACATCTTCCGCAGCCTTCGGGGCTGGTGTCTCAGTTGACTTAGCGTTTTCTGCAGGTTTCGAACCGCGTAGGAGGCTCCCAAACCACCCTCCCTGGACTGTACCATGTCATTCAAGAACGCCCGGAAGAATTTGGAATGGTGTGATGCTTACCAGAGGTGCTCAAGTGGATTTGTCTTGGGCCATGTGTAAATGCTACGCGAGAGCAGATGGTGTGGGCTGTCCTCTTGGCCAAGACGCTGGCCATTGTACTCGACGACGAGGGCGCGACTTGGAAATTTCGCAAGTGGCGAGCACGTGGGTCTGTGTATTTGGTCTTGTTTGGCTTTGATGTTTCGCTTCGTTCTCTACGCTTGGATTGGGGACAAAAATTGGCACGTTCAGGTTGTAAGTATCTACTTTATATTCTTGCAGTCTACACTGCTTACTCACTACCGATCCTGCATGTGTACGTCCGTGTAGTACGGTGTATAACGTAACATATTCCGGTGTCTTGGGTAATATACGCCAAACAAAAGCTACCAACGGCAAAACATGGTTCAAACGTTCAAACGTTGAAACCTTGGCGCCGCTCATCCAACATTAACAACGACGGCTGTTACAACAACAGTTACTACACGCTACGCTGCCTTACATGACAATATCCCTGGTTCAACCTCCAATTCGCATCGCTTCGCAGTTTCTGACTTCACCATGTCCGACCTTGGCTATCGTAATCTCAACGCCTCTGTTCTCAGGCAGATTTCGAAGGTTCTGGAGTACGACCCCGCAGCTGATATAGAAGCGGTTTTGGAAAAGGTGTACGCTTCCTATGGAAAGCTGCGACTGAAAGTAGGTGCGCGCCTGGCGAAACAACAGCCAGGTATGGGGCTGATTAGCTGCAGTCCTGCAATGGTCTCAAATGACATTTCGTAACAGTCCATTGTGTCGAGAAGAAAGATTCACCCCCACAGGAGAAACCTCAGTCGGCTTGGCCTCGCGCACTGCTACCGTTGGAATCAGCCCTCCGCTCGCAATCCCCCGCGTCCGAACCACGTCCCGGGAGTCCACAAATGATGCTTCCCGTTGCACTCTCGTGCACCCTTCCACATCCCATCATCTATCCATTGTCCCCTATCGTCCGCGATCTATTTGAGATGACGAACGGGTGCTCATCCGACCTTTCCTCTATGGTCATCGAATGCGTTCTCTCTGGCGTAGTAGTCTGGGAAAACTTTTCACGCGCGGTTATCCGGATTGGCGAGAATGTAATTGTGAAAGTCGCGCAGCATCTTGACCCCGACGAGCACTGCATTTTGCAGTACCTCGAAGAACGCTTTCCTAGCGTCGCCGCCCCGCGAGCGTTGGGAATGATCACTGTAGGGTCTACGTCCTTCATGTTCATGACGCTAATCCCGGGCGTAACGTTAGAGACACGTTGATCTTCGTTATCCGCGCAGCAGAAGACATATATCCGGAGTGCCCTAGACAACACCTTACTCTGCGTGAGCTTGAGCTTCCCCAGGGTGAGCCCATCGGCTCCCCCGTTGGCCGTCGCATCTGCAAGGATGTACGAAGAGATGAACGAGTCAGCACGTCGCCCATCTACTCCGAGGCTCAATTCAACGACTTCCTTCTGCATTCGCCATCTTCTCGTGTTGCGCCGAGCCATAAAAATTGGCTCCGCTCGATGATGCGCGTCAATCATCGGATTGTCTTCGCCCACGGCGATTTTCATCCACGAAACGTGATGGTGGTTGATGGACTCCATGGCAGTGTGGCGCTCTCTGGCATCATTGACTGGGAAGCCAGCGGCTTTTACCCAGAGTACTGGGAGCAACTAAAGGCGCTCAATACACGTTCAATAAAGGACACGAGCGACTGGTGGGACCACTTACCTCCTTCCATCCTAGGGTATGACCACGAGGTCATCCTAGACCGAGTCATTGAATCCACTGTAGTGTACTGATCCATTGCGGTATGCCGCTTGGTATTTACCTATCTTCCTGCCCTCTCTGACATCAACAGAAAATGGTGATATACGAATGCGCAGAGTATATTATCTAATGAACGACCCGCCTGACTGGGAAGGAGTCCATCCACATGGTATCTACTTTATATTCTTGTAGTCTACAATGTTTGCAACTTGCTACAAATCCCATAGTGTATGTCCGTACAGTATGATATATCCTAAATGTACAATATTCTGGTGTCCTGGGTAATACTCTACACCAAACAAAACTAACAACAACCTGATGTAGTCCATGGGGTCACATAGCTCAACCCAGCACTAATTGTCCGTCCATGAATATCTCGAATCCAGATCCTTGCCGCGCAAAGGCCCTTATCCTTTCTATCCCTCTCCTGGACCAGGTAATACCTTCACCGACGAAGCTCACGCGGACCCTCGTGGAGTCTGACACTGCCCATCTGTGCTCCAACATATCCGCCAATGCACCGTCCACATCTTGTGGATCCTCGTTCCCATTTGACTCACGCTCGAACCTCGGTGTTCGAACGTTGAGAATCTCCTGCAGATTGGGCAGAGGCATTTTAGTATCCGTAGCTGGGTGGCATATTGGGTCCAGTGTGCGGAAAATAGCCCGCAAAGAGTCGTCCTGGCAATCCTCCAATACCAATGTTTGGGGCCGAATTGGCTGTCTGAAGAGACAAACCAAAACGTCTTCGTTTGGTGTAGCGTTTACGAGACGCAAAGTCGTCATCGTGAACGAGAATGCGGAGAAAAACTCTGGGTAGTTAAACTCTTCCTCATAATGCCCGCCAAACCAATAGAATGTATCAAGTGCTGGAAGGTGAATGCGGCTAAAAACCCGGTCGCTCCAACGGGTTAATCCACGACAGCAGGCCCAACCAAATTTCTTCATCTGGGGTAAAGTGATCGTGTCGGGAAAGGGAAAAGTATCATCGTGGGCAGGAGGAAGGGCGAACCGACAAAAATATTCGATTAGGTTAGGACCCAGACGGAAGAGTAGGTTCGTACAGACGTCCACAGGAATGGCGATGAGGTTCAATGAAGTGATGGCTGAGCCTTGCAGATCAATCCTGGAGGCAAATTTCAGGCATACCCGACGCAAAGACGATGTGGTGGTCGAGATTTGAAGCCCATTAGGAAAGTGGAAAGGTGCCCATACAACGCGTACGTACTCCAGACTCGTGAACCGCTCATCGAGCTGGTTCGCCAGGTCAGATGGAGGATCCCCCAAACGAAGACGCTTGATCCTGTGAGCATGGGCCGCGAAGAGGTGAAGCAGTTCCTCCGAACGGTCGAAGTGGTGATGGAAAAAGCCCTTGAATTTGACCTTGAGATCAACGTCAAGGGTGCCAGATTTTTCAAAGCAGAGAGAGAGGAATGCTGTCTTGGCCTTTAACTTCCTGGGTATGATTCTGATAGCAAAGGATGTCCACAATTCCGGTCTAGAGTTGATTATATCCCGCCAGAGGATTGAGACTGCGGCTAACCTACAGAGGAGACGCACCCTGGAGTACTTCCTGCGCCCACCCCAGTAGTAGTGACCTTCTTGCGCTGGGTATTCGGGAAACTCGAAATTTATCGGCGGAGCTGCATGTTGGAAGATGAGGGAGAGTATTTCTGGTGGCAGTCGCTGTATGGGGGACTCGTCTGCGCCAATGTCGCAGAAGAATTGCGTAGGTCGCTTGTCGTCGACGTGACGACACCTGTCCATGATAAGGTTTGGCCTTCTTCAGGCAACAACTTGTCGACAGTCAAAGTTGCGTCGGGAGGCCTTTGGAGGATCATGGTGAGGTCATAGTGAACCTGGAGCACAACAGACACAAACACCAGCTCCACCAGCTTTGTCCTTGTTTAGCCAGGGCATCGCAGCTCAAAGGTGCTAGCAGCGTCTGCATATCCAAAAGTCCATCTGGTGTAAACGCTTAAGCCAGATTGTATTGCCGTTGCTAGCAGCTACTCCCTGTAAGTTGTAATATCTATTATAGACCTTATTTCCTTTGGGCTCGACACTTTTTCGCGCCGTATTACAGCAGATATCACCGTTGAGGGATTCACCTGGTTTGCAGCAGCCTTTCCTGGACCAAAGTCATGTATGGGCTGTCAGGGGTGTTAGTGAGAAATCCCCTATCTGTGTGCATTGAGAGGCTCTCGTAATATGGTGGTGTGCTTCGGGCTACTTGTGGATGAGGTCAATGTCTCGAAAATTTACGAGCAGATTTATTTTCGCTTCGCTCAACCGTGTCGTACATAAACAGTCCAACGTCTCCGAATCTCGAGGGGGTGAAAACGTCGTAATTGCTTCAGTTCCACATACACTCTCTTACGCACAACTTCGTGCTTTTCTTATTGCTCTCCTGGAATAAAATGAAAGGCCGCCGTACAATACGTCTGGCCTCACTAGAGAAGACGGACTAGTTACGCTTATTCCAACTCGCCCTTTTATCCTACTCCTAATTTGACCTATGATGCTTCTCTACGTTCGATTGTGCGCCTGTGTAAGCCCATCCGCCAAATTTCGTCGCGCACAGAGTGTCTAAGTCTCTCTTTATGTCGCTTTTATCTCTCATTCCGCCGTCTTGACCCTCAGCCCCTTGTAGACGCGCCAGCCCTATTACAGTAGCCACAAGAAGTTTGTCTGATACTGGGTGCCTTATCTCAGAGCAGATCGTGACCTGAGCTTAAGATTAAGCTATATCCATTTGTATACGTGTGGGTCAACTCCTTGTTATCACGGTTTCTGGCTAATGCAAGTGAGAGTGAATGGAGATTAACCACCCTGAAGGAAGTAGCAGGCTCGAGCTATTCTTTTTCCTGTTTCGCTGCGAACGAGCTAGTTTGTCTTTTCGACGGAGACCAAGGGTTTTCCAAGCCTTGAGTATCTGAGGAAGTACGGAGATTGTACCCCCGAATGCGATACCAGCTCTTCAGAACCTGGGTGTTTCAGGGATCCCAAACGAGCTGCATTGAGCAGAACGCTGCAATTTCTCTTCCCTCCTTAATTGAAACTCTTATAAGCGTTCTGGTTTGCTTCTTGCGGCGAGATCGGGACGTGCTGTTATCTAGACCCCTTTTGCAATCCAGGAACTCCGCCTGATTCCCGAAAATGTCCATTTTCAAAATCACATATACTTGGGGGTGCGCTTCAGGTCCAACTCCAACTTCATTGCAGCTCCCCATTCGAGGTAGGTCTTCCAGCCTCGAGCCCGACCCTCGCCAAGTTGATAAGGGTTTGAATAACTAGGAACAACGTTCTCATGATATCTCAGAGTCGCATGTGAAGCTGTACATGAATGACACCGCGACGACTTGATGGTACATCAACTTTAAGCTCGCGGCGGTCTTTGCTAATCGTTCCCATGATGTCGGGATCCTCTGAGCATCGTGAAATGCTGTCTTTGTACGTTTTATGTGCGTACATGGCCGATAATGGGCGCATAGCTTACTGAACCGCCAGCGAAGTCAGTCCTCTTGCAGGGTTCAGGTATAGACCCTTCCGGCAACGATGAGAACAGGGGAAAGGTCTCTTTCCGTGACAGTACAAGTGGCTCACTTATCTTTCCGTAAACTTGATGGTGAATCCCCTATCTTTGACGACAACGCCAAGCCCCGAGCCATCTCACACAACCTATTTATGGATCATCATGCCCGCACATCCTGCTTGCTTCGCAGCTGCGTGCTGCTTAATGTTCGCGTTCATGGGCGTCTTCAAAGCTTAATGTTGCCGCCGCGAAACCCGTAGACTTGAAGAAGTTTGGGGTGGACAAAACGAACGCGGTGCCAGTTAGGTAGGTCTTACGTTTCCACTATCACTGAGATAGCGGTGTTCTTGGCTACCCTAAGACAAGCACGATGTTGGCAGACATCATGATATATAGATCCTGATGTATTTGAAGCCTGACTCTCCGTAGGAGCTGCAGATAAGGGGTTCTAGCTCACGCGCTCATTGGACGATAGCGACACTACATGCTTAGTCAGCAGGAAGGGGCATGTTGTTCGATCCAGGACCAATATAGTACACCTCAAACGAGATCTATGTCCCTCTGCCAGATCCAGGGACACGCAAGATAGAATAGTATATAGGACAGATGTGAGGGCATGTTGAAACTTTTCACCACTTAACACTTTCACAAGACCGCCAAGGTACCGGCTTTTTATCCAACTTTCGGCTGATCCATTCTTCGATTTTCTTCGACATGGTCAACGTCACCTACGACGCTTGTGGGCATGATTTATCTTCTAGACAAACATACACTAATGCTTTCTGCAGCCCAGCAGCTCGTTTGGACGAATCCGGAGACACAGGAGACTGTCACTTATGGCTTGGGCGATATTGCATGGGTCCTAACCTCCACCGCCCTCGTGTGGATTATGATTCCTGGTGTTGGATTTTTCTACTCGGGCCTGCTGCGGAGAAAGAATGCGTTGTCGATGATCTTCACCAGCATGATGGCTTTGGCGGTGGTCTCTTTCCAAGTAAGACATTTCTATACCCCTCCTCAGCCATTTACCCATCTTCACTCATAGTGGTTCTTCTGGGGATATTCACTTGCGTTCGCTGAAGATGCCAGCCCGTACATTGGAACGCTCAGTGGGTTCTCCTGCAATAGCGAGCTCATTTTCCTGTTCAGCTGAGACACTTTTTTGTATTACAGAATACTTTGGACTTAAGGGGATTCTTGGCGAGCCTTCCATAGGTAGCACCCGTCTTCCAGGTCTTATCTTCGTTGTCTATCAGTGCATGTTCGCCGCTATTACGTGCGTGCCCCATAAAGTACTCTTGGCATGTCTAATTAACGTCACCCCTAGTGCTGCGCTTGCTATTGGCGCCATCGCTGAACGTGGACGGCTCGGCCCTCTCCTCGTTTTTGTTTTCGTCTGGAGCACCATCGTATATGATCCTGTCGCATGCTGGACGTGGAATGCAAATGGCTGGTCATTTGTCATGGGCGGCCTCGACTTCGCCGGAGGCACCCCCGTCCATATTGTTTCGGGGACCGCCGCCCTTGCTATCTCTATTTACCTTGGCAAACGGCGCGGTTACGGAACTGAGCGCCTGGCGTACAAACCCCACAACACCACTTATGTTGTTATTGGTACTGTGTTCCTGTGGTTCGGCTGGTTCGGCTTCAACGGCGGTTCCGCCCTCTCCGCCAACCTCAGGGCTGTCCAGGCCTGCATCGTCACTAACCTCGCTGCTGCATGCGGTGGTCTGACCTGGATGCTTTGGGTGCGTCTTGGACACAACCGATATCCGGGCGTAGTTTGGCTGATAGCGTTGCGACAGGATTATCGCATTGAGAGAAAGTGGTCCGCTGTTGGTTTCTGTTCCGGCGCTATCGCTGGTCTAGTGGCCATCACGCCTGGTTCTGGCTTCGTTGGCGCTCGTGAGTACTTAGTTGCGCATTCGTATTCTCAGGTATATGAACTTCCTCTCTTGCAGCTGCTTCCGTTCTCTTCGGTGTGGTTGCGGGTACTGCTTGCAACTTTGCAACCCAGCTCAAATTTATCTTTGGGTATGATGATGCCCTCGATGTGAGTACTTTGCTGCGACTTTTGAAGGTTACTTGTCTTATTCCAAACCTAGATTTTCGCTTCTCATGGTGTTGGTGGCATGGTCGGTAATATTCTCACTGCGTTTTTCGCTCAGGCTAGTGTTGCTGGCTTTGATGGCAGCGAAGAGATTCCCAAAGGGTGGATTGACCACCATTGGGTGCAACTTGGCTACCAGATTGCCGATTCCGCTGCCGGCTTCGGTTACTCCTTTGTCGTGACCGTACGTCAATTCATTCAGCTACAGTCATTATAGTCATTAATCCATACCAAATTAGACCATCATCCTTTGGATCATGCACTTCATCCCTGGTCTCCGCCTCCGTGCTTCTGAGGAGGCCGAAATCCTTGGTATTGATGACGCTGAGATGGGGGAATTTGCCTATGACTACGTCGGCCTTGAACAGGAAATTGGTCATACAACCACCATAAGCACCATTGGTGCTACTGGCGGTGCACGGGAACCTGATCATCACAAGCAGAGCTCGAGCACAGTAGAAGAGAAGCCAGTTTCATCTTGATTTTTGATACCCGCTCGTTTGTTTTATTTTCCGTGTTACATCAGCTGTTGTGCTACACTCTGGTGAGGATGCAGAGTCCCCACCTGTCATAATTATCATCGCCTAAATAAGGTATGAGCAACCTCATGATGTGTGATATAGAACCTGGCGTATAATTGATTCTATGCTTGATTCCCATTTTTTTGGGTTTGATGCCAGACTAAGACCAGCCATCAAGTAGGCTTTCATGGCTCTCGGAAATGCGGACGATAATGGCAGTCCATCGCAATCAAATAGTGCTTTTGTTCCTTCATCAGACGGCGCTAAGGAGAGCGGCAGTGGTTCGCGGGACAGTACCCCCACCGGAGAGTGTTGCTCCGAAGGAAAAGCGGGTAAGTGGGAGTGCAACATCAGTTATATTTAGGGCTGGTTCGTCAACAATTCCCGTGCGCCCACTGTAGCCATGACCCCTTTTAATGATCATCATAAGCGTTTATATCGCGTCGGCACTTGTCAATGCCGGTTCCCACGTCTCCGAGCGCCGTTCTGTATACGAGTATGACTTCGGACTTTGAAATTCCTGGCAACCTCTTCTCCGTCCTTGTACTCCCGTCTTTTGCGCTACACTCGTTCTCACTCCAGTCTGGCTATTCTGAAAAGTTTTCTGGTGCTGTAACTGATTTTTTCTTCGGAATTTCCTGAAATTCTCCCGTCATTCCTTGTATGATGCCCCACATATACCCGCAGATTGCCGCCAAACGTGAAGCCTTCTTGAACCCCATCTTCTGAGGCGTGGAAACCCACGCCTACGCAGGTTGCAGGTAAGGCAGGTGGAGCAAAGCTATATATTCCCATAATACCTTCCTTGAGCCTGAAGTCAACCGTTGGTTCTGTTCACTCGATTTTCGGGACCTCACGGCTGCCGTCCTCCCCGTTAGATTCTGTTCATTTCTGGTATTGTAGTAACTATATGTGGGCAATCAGTTCGATTGTTTGGATACAACATTCTCGCCCTTTTGGGTATACTTCGTGCTCATGAAAAAGCTTCTTTGATTAGGAGTCACTAGTCACGCCACAAGGACGGAGACTCGTCCGCTCTCACAGGCACCAGATACCATAACAGGAGAACTGACGCCGATTTCATTGATCTTCTGAAGAAGATTTGAACGCCGAAGACCGTATGGCACTGTGGATAAAAAGCTCCAGAACTATACCCTGTAGAATTTGGGATGTCTCCACCCATAACCGCCATTTCATTCCCACTTGCCTTCGTGTAACCCCCTTCGCCGTCTCTAATGGTATCGCTTCTGGATTCACTACATCAGGCTATTCGAGATATAGAGGCAACTCGATATGCACAACGTGAGTGCTGGGAACGCAAATCGTACTTATGTTAACTGATTTGCCTTTGTAGTCGCCTCTTCCTGCATAATCATTTTCGATCATCGTGAGTGGTATCTTGCGGGACCTAATACTTCGCTGGTAACATGAATTGAATATGAAGTGGTGACTCTGGATCTCGAGGTGAGTTCCCGCGGTGTTATGCTTGGTCCATCGTTATAACTGAGCTCATCAAAGGTGGACCTTATTTGGGTATGGGACTTTTGAATTTTGCTTGAAAAGTTGATCCAATGAAGCGTAGAGGAGCTCATGGTCATTCGGGAAGGCCTTATTTATTATTGTAAGTTAATCAACCAGCAAGGTCACGACGGCCTCAAGACGAAGACGCTACAGAACCGATATTATACCCTATCCAGTGTGATGTATGTGAGCTATTCTATCTGTTGTTTGCGTATTATTAATGCTTGCATCTGCAGATTCAACAATTACGGTCAGACAGACTACACTCACTTGTCCCTTGCCTTTAGCTGACTTCTATGCAGCTCTTTTCTCTACTCGCCTCACCGACACTGTAAGCCAAATACCCCATCGTATCTGCTCCTGAAAGCGCTCATAATTTGCGTGCCTACTCGATCTAGTTGTGAGTGATACTGAGTGACATTGTCGTGCCCACGAACTAATAACGCAAAAATGATACGCAATCTAGTTGTATGTCGTCATTGAATACCTGATTTCTGCGCCAACCTAACCTTCATGAAGGTCATAAATTCTTCCACTGGCAAGGCTGGACCGGTCTCATTGCTTGTATGATTGCAGAGAGTGCGCATCCTCACTACCCCTCGCCATGACTGTCGGGCACCAATTGATCTGTCTTGCGTAGTCATCCTCCAAATGCGCCTCTACGCCTTATACTCGTTGAATAAGAAAGTGCTGGCACTAATGGTGACAACGTTCATAATCGCTTCCGGTATATCTGCGGTCATCATGGGCAAGGTATTAGCGTCCATCACTGGTTCGTTCATGCTGCTATGGTTTAACTACTGGGTCTCTCGCTAAATCCGCCGCAGCTACTGCACGGCCATTCCGAACTAATCCCCTGCTAGGGCCCTTGCAAGATTTCGTTTTTTGCGCTCCTTCTAACGTCTCCACAAAGTTCTTCGCGTTCTGGATACCAATGCTGTCGTACGAATGCCTCTTATGTATCCTAGCTCTGATTAGAGGCTTTCAAACCTTCCGATCTCATGGATCACTATTCCGGTCTGGGAAACGTCTCGTTGGCATTCTTGTTCGGGATTCTGTCCTATATTTTGTCATGTAAGTCTGTAAGCCCTAAGCGGTTCGGAGACTCCCTTACCCGAATCTCCTGCAGTATTATGTCGACCTACTTCACGTGCCTCCTAGTCTGGATAACCGCTCGAGTGAGTCGCAGCTATCTTATCCTTGATATGTAGATTTGACGGTGTTTCATTAGCAAAGTCTCCTTGAAATACCCATCGGGTTTTCGGTGGCTATGTCGTGTGTTCTCTCAAATAGGATCATTCTCAATGTTCGCGAGGCGAATAGGAACATCGAAAAGGTGGCGACCGCGCCCTATCAAATAACGATCGAGGAAGACGGGACTCGGACGACTGTCAGCGATTTTGAAATGACTCAACTTCGCTCATTACGGTCTCAACGCGAGCGCAAATTCAGCGTATTATAATACAAGGGCAAGTTTGTAAAATCTATCCTAGTTGAAGGATCAATCAATCGAAGAATTGGCCGCCGTTGACGGAGATCTAATTGCGCAAGTCAGGTGTTTATAGATGTGATCATGTTGAATTGGACGGTACCGTCTGCCCTGTCACAAATGCAGATTCCGGGGAAGCCAGATATGACACGACGTGTGCAATTTCCTCAGGATTCCCAATGCGTCCCACGGCAGTCTTTCGGGCTTCCTGTAATAGCATCGCGGTGTGAGCATGAATCACATCGACGGGGATGCAAGTTGATGGCCTCACGTTAGTCCTGAGAGCTTCTAACTCGGCTTCATCTAAACCCAGTGAGTTCCCTTCATAATAAATTTAGCCAGCGAGCTATTCGTATGTATAGTAGCGCTTACACATCGGAGTTTGGACGGGACCTAGAACAGGACTAAATTAGCTTAAGTGCGCGCCTAGGCGTTGAAAGGGTTAACAGACCCGGGGCATAAGCGTTAACTGTAATGCCATATTTTCCGAGCTCTTGCGCTGATTGTTGTGAATACGACGCTAAGCGGGAATTGATAGATAGCAACACACCAGCGCTTTGAGTCAGACCCCTCACGGCGAACTTGGATGCCGAATACGCTGCGGCGTATCCAGCACCTAATAGGTTCAACTTAGTAGATCTCTCCTCTAGCTGGTCTGTTGCGTGTACCTTGTTTTCCAACGATAGAGGATGCACCAATGATCCGTCCGCCTCTTCCTTGAGCTATCATAACCTCTGAGGCGTATTTGTAACAGAGAAAGACGCCTCGCGCGTTGACGGACATCACTTGGTCCCAGGAAGCTGCAGTGCCTACATGATTGCATGGAGTCTTAGTCTCACCATAAGTGAGAAAGAATGGGTGTTCTTACAGTCTTTCAGTGAAGTAAACCTACATATTCCTGCATTTGCCACCATCTATCCTCTTCATCAATACCCCATTGGTCTTCAGAGTCATCACCCGAGTCGTGAGTGGATTGCTTACCACGTCTAGGCCTCCCAAGGTCTTGACAGCACTGTCTACCATGGTCTTGACATCACCGTCCTTGGCGACATCCGCTGTGTGAATATGCGAGCGTCTTCCTGTAGCAGTTATCTCCTTATGTAATGCTTCTAATGCTGGCATCTGGGAAGGTAGATCGTTGAGAGCAACGTCAAAACCATCTCTAGCAAGACGGCGGGCGATCGCTTCTCCAATACCCCTGGAGGCACCAGTGACAAGAGCGATTCGGAGTGCCATAAGAACAATCGTTTGAATGGCTATGATTCTGTCTGACTTCCACGTGTGGAGGTTTTTATATCACGATCGTATGATAGAATGGTGAGCATCAAAGAGTCGCCGAAGGTTGTAAAAGTCCTTTTGTACTTTTTATTTATAGTTTTTTCCTCTCAGGCTTGACTGTCATGCCATGGTTGCTTCGGATAAGAAAGGAATATCATTCGTTGGAGTAACGCTGAGAGAATCCCTTCTCCAGGATGCTACTGGAGCCAGAACCCCGACGAAGAACCAGTATCATCTGTGCAGTATTCAGTTCGGTACTAAAGCTATCCCACCACAATAGACTACCACAAAAACCGACATTTCGTCGTCATTAATCAAAGAACTGACCACCATTTATCGAAATCTATGGGCGAATGCGTTAGTGAGTGTTTCCAACGCCAAAAACGACACGCAAACACACTGTTTGTCCCGTGACAAATGCAGACCCCTCCGAAGCCAGGTAAGAAACGAGGTGCGCAACTTCCTCTGGCTGCCCAAGCCGACCAACCGGGGTTTTGGCTACTTCCTATCATACGCGTTATTAAAAATGCCTTTCGCTTTTGAAACAAAGCCTTGCGCTTACTGCTGCTTTCCCAGCTGTTAGCTGAGCCATAGTTACTTCGTCTGGATTTTCTGGAATGGGAACTATAGAGGCCCTTCAAAATCCGTTTGCATCATCTTCGTAGAGAAGGCTGACCAATCCCCGTGTTCTCTATCGGACCTGGAGTCAAGATCAGACCAAACGTAAAATCTGCGGATGGGAGCCCTCATACCAGGTGCGTAGGCGTTCACGGTAATGCCGTACTTCCCGAGTTCTTGCGCTGCAGGAATAGAATGACAAGAAGCATCGGTCCGCTGTAGTTGAATAGGAGAGCAACTAAATCTCTCACCAGCGCACTGGGTAAGACCGCGAACGGCGAACTTTGAAGCTGAGTAAGCTGGCGCGTATACCACGCCTAAGTAGGGAAGACATATGTTTAGCCCCATTCGCCGGGGTATTCAGGGAAGTTGCTTTACCTTTTTTACCAGCAAGGGATGCAGCACCGATGATCCTTCCACCCTTGCCCCGTGTAATCATTACCTGCGCAGCATACTTGTAGCATAGGAAAACCCCCCGAGCATTAACAGACATGATATTATCCCACTCTGTCACGCTAGCTAAAATAGAGGTAAAAACACTCATCATACCCAAAGACTTTCAGGCTCACTTTCTACAAGGTTGCCCATCGATAGGATGCCTGCATTTGCCACCATCTTCAGGTTGCGTTGAATTTCAGACGGTTCACAGGGAGCTTTTCAGCATACGAAGGACTCAGCTCACCGCATCCACCCCACCAAAATACTCAACAACGTCATCCACCATCGCCTTGACTTCCCGATCCGACGATACGTCTGCGATTACAATCCGGCCGCGGCGACCGAGGTTCGTAACCTCGTTGAGTACTTTTTCGAGCTCCTTCTGTTGCGAGGAAATATCGTTTAGGACCATATCATAACCGTCTTTTGCAAGTTGACGGGCAATGGCCGCGCCGATTCCTCTCGATGCTCCAGTAACTATGGCCACCCGAGTCTTGTCCAGCATAGCGATTTTGTTTCTGTGAACTGCTGATACTAATAGTATGCTATACCATATATATAAGGAAAACAGCGGGGCTTGGGAACCACATGTCCGCATGACCTTATCATGTAGAACCTGAAGCTCCGAGCATGAAATTAAAAATCTGGTTTCGAAAGGCAAACTTAGCTCAAATGATTCCCTCTATAGAAGCTAGATTGACTGTTGATTAATGTTCAAAGTCTCACCTGAGACCAATCAGAATCGGTAGCTAGTGTAGAGGTGCCAAGGATTTTATGTAGGATTTCAAGTCGTTACATAACTCGAGATGCCACATGTATTTTATCACAGAAATAGAATCGGTGCATTAACCGATAGGGATGACAAACTCAGAGACACGATTTGAAAACAATAAGGGATGTAGATTTCAATTTGATATTGTCTCGAACAACCTGCATCCCTTATTGTCGTGGAATCGGGCTTCTGAATTGGTTATCTGCCTCGATTAATATACCGACTCTATTTCTGCGATAAAATATATGTGGCGTCTCGAGTTATGCAACAACTTGAAATCCTATATAAATGTAGAAAATACTACGCGATATAAGTGAGACAGAACAATATGCTACGACAGATTACTCACCTCAGTTACTCGAGACTGAGGCGAGTTTACAGTGTATCTACGTATATATAATGTCTATGGGGGAAATAATAGATGAGACTTCGAGAGGGAAACATTCTGTATCAAACCAAAGCGTGTCAACGTCCATCGCCGTACGCCACCTCGCCAGCTGATCCCCCTAAGCTCGTATCTGTCTCGATGCGCGCTTGGATTCCAACAACAAAACCATTGGCACCTTCTACGCTGGCTCGCGATTCTGATTGGTCCCGGGTGTCCCATCTTTCCGTTCTCCTTGTTGCAGATTTACTAACTTGTTCAATTTACCTTTGGGAGCGCAAATTGGGGAATGGCATAGAACACAATATAGACAAACAAGACGGCGGCACACTACATCAACCACAGGCAAGTGTAGGCACCTGACCTTGCTTTGTAGTCACTGGTGATACTCCAACTTTGAGCCTCTCCCGTTTCTGCGATCAGAACCGTAGTAACATGGCACCCGGTAAGACGTGAAGTATGAAGCGACGTTCAACCTTGGTAGCCGTCCAGCAGATGTTGGCAACGTGCATGCCAAGGGTGCTCCAAAACACAACGTCGGCAGACTACGGGGATGAATGGTGCGAACCGCTGACCTACATATCCAAGCCTCCTTACTCTTTCACCACACATTTCCGGAAGCCCCGCTAGAGCGTGCTGGGAATGCTACCATTAGACTTGTACAATATCATGTTTGATAACATCACGGCTTGAAATCGAGTCCCCACTTAAGTATTTATGGTGGAGCGCCAAAGTGGCCACACGAAGTCACGAGGAATGCATGTGACGCACGTGGGTCCGTTCAAAATAGCAAAGTCTCGGATCCAGATTAGTTCACTCGAACTGTCTTCCTCCATTTATCGGAATCTAGAACGCAATGAGCAACGGGAACGGAATAAACCTAAAAGAGAAAACCATACGCATTGCCCTGAAAGATGCGTAAGCCAGAGAGAACTTTGCTGTGTATGCATATAGCTTACCTGTCATGAAATGCGCGTCTTTTGACGCTAGGTAAGACACGAGGGCTGCAACGTCCTCTGGCGTGCCAATATAGCCGCAAGCAGTCTTCTTTCTTTCCTATTCGTAGAGACAAAGGCGATCGGTCAGCGTCGACTAGAGTAGCCATTGTGTACGAACTTCAGCAAAGAGGAGCTCTGTCGTGGTTCCAAACTGCTCCCCGAGAGCCCTGGCTAGACGGCAGAACTAATCACCATCATGATTCATATTGTGTGGTCACACCAACTCACACATGGACGTTTCGATCGCTCCTAAGGAGGAAAAGAACATGCTGCGAGTGAGAGTGTTGCGCTCAGGATACATGAAATACTTACCAGGGGCGTAAGAGTTGACCGTGATGCCGTGCTTACCCCATTCCAACGCTGGTTAACGAAGCTTGAACCAATGAAGTTCTCGAACAGGATGGAGACCAACCAGAAGCTTGGGTTATTGCGCGTACGGCGGCTTTGGTCCCGCTATATGCCCCGAGGTATGGCGCAGCTAACACATGTCATTATCGGAATGAGGTCATCTTCGCTCGAACCCACCTCCCTTCCCAGCACCCGATGAAGCTCCGATAATTCTACCCCCTCGGCCTTGCCTTATCATTTGCAGAGCGGCGTACTTGTAAGATAAAAAGACACTCCGTGAATTGATTCTGAAGATCCTGTCCCACTCTTCCACTGTAGCTATGTGGAAAACCTTTACCATCGTTATTGCAGAACGATGAACAAAGAGGGACTTACTATCCAGCATGCTTTTAGCAAAACATATTCCAGCATTCGCGACCATCTGTGCATGCCCATGTGAATGAAGCGTGGAAGCAAAGGTAACATATCTGAAAGCTTACCACGTCAACTCCGCCCAATGCTTCCACAACAGAATTAACCAGGGACTTGACAGTTGATTCCTCAGAGACGTCCCCGGTGAAAATGAAGGTCTTGCGCCCTTTAGAAGATATAATGGCTTGGAGTTCCTCGAGTCTATCCCTTTGAGTTTCAAGGTCATTGATAGCCACATCTAGGCCATCTTCGGCAAGGCGAATAGCAATTGCGCGTCCGATCCCTTGGGCAGCACCCGTAACAATGGCGACACGAGCACTTGACATCCTAATACCGTCAGTTAAGATTCGAGAAGAAAGGTCGTGGAGATGGGGTGGTGATGAACTCAGGTCGCCCGCGGAATAAGAAGGAAGAGAACAAAAAAGAACCTTGTTCTTCAAAAAGTAATGTCATTGTTTTCGATACATCGGCCCCGCTCGCGGGCGTAAACCAAAGGAGAACAAGACTTATGACTTATTCCCAGCGGGGAATGGGATGTGCGGGTTTTAAGCATTAGAGTGAGAAAGCGCAGTTGTTAAGATTTCGGAGCTTCGCTAATGTCACAAGGCAAGATCGCTATGGACCTCCGAATGGCGGAGATCAAACCGCAGATTGTAGCCCTCGGGTCTCAGGTTTACCCTGAGCCCTTCTCGACAAGGACACATTTGCCCAGGCCAATGATATCAGGTATTCCGGGGACCTCGCAAAGCTCGGCAGACAACTTTTACCTTGGGTAGGTACGATCGATAATGAATTAGTGATGAACCATTCCAGTCCAATTTGGGCCAAGCGCGGGATAAGGCAGCAACAGAACCGTTCTAGGCATGCTATTTCTGGCGATAGGTGGGTAATGCCGTGATGTTAAAATGGAAGTGGCGGGCCGAAGGCGTATTGCCTCCTGGTGCGCGGGACAAGATCCAGAATCAAGTTCAAAAAGAGAAAACAGAAGGTATCGTGTTCATCTACAAGTTGTGGATTACAATACTTAACATCGATCGTTCAGTGAAGGAATATTATAGTCGTTGCCAGAAATGGAATGATCGAATCCAATGCCGCCGTTCAGAACTTGACCCTGCTGACGGTCTCCCAGAAGGCTTTGCCCTGCTTCTCGGCGATAGTTTTCTCAAGAGCACTGGGCGAGCGGGAGCCATCAGCACCAGCGAAAGTGCCAGCACCCCATGGAGATCCTAGGAAGGAAGGGTTGAGCCTGGGGTAACAAGAGGACAATGCATGATGAACACTCACCACCGTGAACCTCGCTGAGGCTGGTGATATCACCGAATGCGTGGGCATAACCGAAAGGCACGTAGATGATGCCGTGGTGGGTGAGGGTGGAAAGGATACTCAAGACAGTGACCTCCTGGCCTCCACCGGGGGTGCCAGTAGAGACGAAAACACCAGCGTACTTGCCGGAGAGTTTTCCACCTGCCCAAAGGCCACCAGTGGCGTCCCAGAAGGCCTGAAAGGATGTGTATCAGATAATGATCAAAGTTTGAAAGTAAGAAATGCAGACATACCT
Source organism: Podaxis sp. C-F-101400 (assembly GCA_018524895.1). Classification (NCBI taxonomy): domain Eukaryota; kingdom Fungi; phylum Basidiomycota; class Agaricomycetes; order Agaricales; family Agaricaceae; genus Podaxis; species Podaxis sp. C-F-101400. The sequence continues at coordinate 90,045 of JAEUWR010000503.1, read as the reverse complement.
TCCATTGACCGGGCATGTTACCAAAACGGGTGGGAATACCGAAGAGGTAGGCATCGTAGTTGGGGAGACTATCGGGCTTGATGACGGGGTAGGCAGGCTTAGGGGGAGCGTGCAAGAGCCTGAGGATGTCCTCGGACAGGGTCTCAGCGACTCTAAAGAGGATGTCAACAATGTTCCGAACGCCTTTGAGGACAGGCTACGTACTGAAGGATTTCAGCCTTGCCACCAGCGGACTCGATACCCGTCTTGACGAACTCGGCCACTGCGAGCGACATCATGAGCATTATAGACAGCGAGAAATAGTCTCAACCAGCGTACTTTTGGCGATGTGGCCGTACATCGAGTAGATGATGATGGCGACGCGAGGAGAAGACATAGTGGCGTTTGTTAGAGAAGAGGGGACTGTAGATGCTGCGACAGGAGCTGGGGGTGCTTCTGAGGTAGGAGGCTGGGATTTGTCGCCTTTTGTACTTGCTTCGTTGGTACCGTTTTGGGGATTTGTTGGTTTGTTTTTGGTTGCCCCGTCGGTGAAGTTATCCTTCTGACGTTTGCTCGGGAAGCACATGAGGGATTATGGAATCAAAAAGAGGAAGGAGTTGCAACCTGCCAGAAAATCTTATATTAGCAATTTCGAACGGCTTAGGTGCGGGCTACTTTATACCGTCCGGATCCTCTCCCGCGGTCTACTTGGCGAACCGTGGTAACGCGTGGGATGGATTCGCCATAATCGAAGGTGCTACCATTAACGGGCAAGGCGCCATTCCAATCTTCACGAAATTTTGTACTGATCATAGAGTGGCTTAGAAATCGTCAGGGTCCAAGCTGTCACCGTTCATACAGCGGGCGAACTAGATTACCAAGCTGAGCGTGTCATTGTCATTTCCGTTACGCGGTTGCGTGTCTTGGTCACGTTCTACGACCACCCTTACTCATAAACCGTCTATCCACAGCGCAGAATAAGCGGCTTGGTTGATCAAATATCGGAGAGGCCAGATACAGTATAATATCCCTTTCCTGGCAATCCCCTCATCCAGGTTTGTGTATATTCACTCCACGATCCAACACGGCGACAGGGGGCTGTGGGAGTGGTCTCTCAACATCCCAATGCCTTTCGATCGGCAAACCTCGTGTTAAGCGAGGGCAGAGTAGGTCTAAACATACGATACTGCCTTCCTCAAGTTCAAATCCCGGATTCTGGCGGAGCCAAGATGTTTTCGCCTCAAAAGGCAGCAAGAGTTAATCCGACATTTGATGTATCCAAATCTCTGGTGATCTCAGTTCTTTGACCAATTCTGACGACAGCCGCACACGCACAAGAAACGCCTACGGTCATATGGCCAAATATAAGACGCTGAGAGACCCACATTGTATATGCAAATGGTGTTTAAGAGTTCGTCACTTCTGTCAGCGAAAGCGGATTAACTGTTGCGGCAGTCCCTATCACACCCTTTCGCTCGCGATTGGTGCATGCTCCCAAGGTGCTCCATTGTTCATGTGTCTAAGTATGGACGCGTGTGAGTAGCCTCTTATCTCTGAGCAGCAAAGCTTCACAGAGGCTGTTATTCCGCATTCAAATATTACGCAAGTGGTCCAGCCAAGCGAGCTGCAAAGCCTGATACCACAAGCCATCTTGCGCGGAATAATCCTGTCATTGTTCATTTCTCGCTTCGCTAAGAGGTGTAATCACGTCGATATTGTGACAGTCTATATCACAAGTCAACACATCCCTTGCTTCTCGGCTGCAACATAAGGTTCTATCTATGATTAGGTTGGGCGTCCTATGGGGAGCCGATATCCACCTCCGAGGATACAGTTCACACAAACCAGACTCGAAAGTGACGCGCAGGAATACCCCAGGTTAAGGCCTTAGGTCGCACCATGAACCTTCTGATTCAAGGTGGTATCATTTCTGGAGCCTAGTGCGAACGACAGTGGCTGGCCTTGGCTGGGACCAGAGTAAATGAGTGTCTTGGATGAGTGGGCCTGACAGAAGGTCGTAAGGCTTGAACTGATCCAAGTGGCAATGACATAATGCAACGAGGATTCGGCCATCTTGACATCGCTCGCTTGAATTACGTAAATAATAATCGATGACTCATCCGAGTCCTCAAGTCAGGTGTAGAAACCACATGCCTTGTTTGCCCAAACTCAGCAAACCAACCTCTCAATTTTCTGGTATGTGTGTGGATATCCTTCATAACTCGAATTCTGACTCTCCAATACCACCAGGACAAATGGTCGAGGCTCAACCCAGGCAAAGGTTTGCCCCAATGCCCTACAATGCCGAATATGATTCGATACTCCCGTTGAAAAGCACTGGGGATCAGTGGCGGCCTATTATATCGTGTCAAGCCGATTTCCCCGTTGAACTTGTATTGTCATCTTTGTACTAAGATTGGTATCCTGGTCGTAACCAACTCTTTGCAGTTTGAGACTGCGGCATCGCAGCTCGTGCATCACCCGGAATACAATTCTACACTTATCCTTCGTTCGGACGTCATAGCAGAGTCTGCGGAAGTCATTCCTCCAGATACGCCCGACCTCCACGGTTTCCACAAGATAAGATACATTCTTCGAAAACTGCTCCCTCGGAGACCTGGACGTGATAGCGGATTAGAGCAGTACTGCACGTTTTATTCGTCGGAAACCAAAAGCGCGCCACCGGATGCTCTCGTCCTAACCCCGATTATTCCCCCTGGCTCGATCCTGCCCTATTATCATCCTACCGTGTTCCATATTGCTTTCCGATACATCTGCTCGCCGGGGCATCCATCCGCTCTCAGAATTGAGGCATTACCCTTGCCCGGAACACCCATAGACCCTAACTCACGCCTCTACCGCACCAGTCTTGCCCTCTTGGAAACTCTTCACCGATATTCTTGGGGTGCATTGACGAATTACAAGAAGCGCGTCATGCACGACTGCTTGGTTCCACGTGAAGAATACCAGGACTTGTATCTCATTATGCGGGAAAGACATAAACACCTTGTAGCTGCATGGCAGGAGGTCACTGACCCACTGAAGCATGTATTCGAGGATATCGGCATCGCAACGTTCCTGATGCTCTTTTGGAAGGCAACATATCACCATCTCGATTCCGCGGATCCTGTGACCGATGATCCGGACCGTCCGTGGACTTCCTGGCCACGACCCTTAGGCGGATTCCTTGATTTCGGGTAAGGCCATTAACCTCTCCCCTTATTTCCTGCTGACATGCCGAACCCAGATGTGGCAATGGACTACTCACACACATCTTGACAAGCGAAGGCTATCAGGGAGCGGGTATCGACGTTCGAGCGCGATTGTCATGGACTCAATACCCACAAGCGACGCAAGCACGCCTACATGTTCATGCGTTCGACCCTACTTCAGCTGAATCCTCTCCGTTTCTTCGCCCGAACGTGTTCATCATCGGCAACCATGCCGACGAATTGACGCCTTGGATCCCAGTCCTCGCGACAATCCACAAGGCGTCTGGTTACCTCTCCATACCCTGCTGCGCATGGTCATTTGACGCGAAGTTTGAACGTTCATCAACGCCATTATTTCCCGTTCCCGCGCCCCACCATTACTCAGTGCCCACGGCTAATATCCACGCTGAAACGGGTTTGGATCTCAACTTCATCGAGAGTTTGAACCTCGGAGGAGATGGCAGTCACACGAGTTCCTACTCATTGTACCGGATATGGCTTTCAACGTTGAGCCTTCACTGCGGATGGGAGGTTGAATGCGAGGTACTGAGAATCCCAAGCACGAGGAACTGGGCTATCGCAGGTTCGTAGTCACAACTATGCCGAAAACCCGTTTTCACAGCCACCAAGGACGGAAGCGACTGTCAGGCCTCTCCGAAGAAGACGCAGTCGTTAATGCGCAAGCTATTGTAAAAGAAGTAATCACCCGTGGCATATTCAAGGCGAGGAAACCTGAAGGAAGGGCAGGGGATCATTGAGGTCCTCGATATTGGCGATTGAATATCGTACGTAACTGGTGTTAATAAGTACTATGGATTCTCCAGGGAATGTTTTACTGACTCCTGTCCCAGTGATCATTTTCTCGGTTCATATAAACGTAACGCTGCAGCCCCTTTTAATGCAACATAATCTTTGTGACAGTTTCGCGAATGATTCCGAACGCCGGGACCATCAGGCCTGGATTGGTAACAGTACATCTCAGCAGGACTTGAAATCTCACGTACTTCTAGATAAAATTATCAGCACGCGGTTGTGTGTTATACATACCACCACCGACAGTCTTACATGGCCTCGTGATCCCAATTCCGCGTCATCGGTTGGTGAGTGCAATTAAGAACTCTTCATTCGCGATTGCTATATGCTGACGATGCCCCTTGAAACATCCTGCCGGCAGCAGACGATATAGATATTTAAGCTTTTGGGTAGGACTGCGATTTGTTTGGTACCGGCTTCTATGTTGGTCAACCGAGGAATTATGGAGAGGCTACATACATGTCCGAAGATTTGTACGTTATTTTTAGTATCAGAGGAGCCGTAGGCTGACTTCCGCCCGCACAAGTAGCGAGCATCGCTTGGTTCAGTATGACACTGGTTGCGAAAAGGTTAATACAACATCTCGCGAGAAGTACAAGAAGCAAGCACCTTCAGGGTATTGTCGAACGACTCCAAGTATACCACAATCTCCGCGTCCTCAGACGTGATGCCTGCCGTTGGCTTGAGACGTTCGGTCCACGTTTGCTTTACGGCTTGCAGCTGGCGACGGGGTACGCCGCAGCAGGCAGTCATAGATTTTCTTCGGAGAGCTGCATAACAAGGGTGGAGATCACTTATAGGGTGGCACGGGAACGCTGTGGAACATGTTGGTCATGGTGGTAGAGGCATGGATAAAACGCACTGAGGACACTGGATGGGGGCCGCACTTCTGTACGTTTGCACATTTTAATTTGATTCGCGTCTATTCATGCTACTAGACCCGGCTAATGGCTGCGGACTGTCCAAGGCGTACGATGTTCGTTCTCGGAAACCTCACACCATTTCTTGACTATAGTCTACATTGGTGCTAAACGAGAGTCGCCGCCAATAAGGCGAGCTAGCGGGTATTCGGAGGAGGGATGCTCATGACGTCGTGAGTTCTCCGTTGCCAAACAGAGCCCAGGTGATTGTACCGACGATGACGCCCGAACCGGGCGCTGCACTCCACAGCTTGCGCAGCGTCACGCCTAATCCCTGGTGACTTCACCAGATAGTTGCCGTCGTTCTCTTCAGAGGCAAAGTGTTTACTACAACAGCTTGATGATGAAAGGTGGGGTACGGGTGAGTTGTTGTCTTTCTAGTTTGCGATAGCTGAGCGAGGTAACCTCAAGGTCTCAAAAGGTGAGCGCCTCCCAATACTGGGTCAGCCGACACTGACATCTCAAGCCACGTTGCCACGGCTTCTCAACATCAAGTGTCACATATCGCTCATCGTATAACACTCCCACCTTCAGCAGACACATACGAACTTCGTCAGAGGGTAATGGATATTCACACCGATCCAATAATAACACACTTCTGCTGCTTAATACAGTACATAGTACTGGATGACCCCTGTGAGGATTAGGGCGCGAACCTAACCGGTTCGTTACAAGGCTCCATACCCGGTTCAGGTTTTAAATAATCTACAACTCTCAGGAAACCTTCCCTGTTCTCACCTTCATTCCCAGTCTCCTATCCTTTGCCCCGAAGTCGGAGAGACAAGGCGGCAATGACCCTGGGTGTGGCACTTGTCACCGGCGCTGGTCGCGGCATCGGCCGCGCAATAGCGCTCAGATTGGCGAAAGATGGCTTCAACGTCGCTTTGAATGATATAGGTCACCAGGGTAAACTAGCCAGCTTGCAAAGCGAAGTAGATGCGTTTGGAAGGCAATCTATCGAATGCATGGCAGATGTCACGAAGGAAAATGACGTGAAAGAGATGGTCAATCAAACGGTAGCAAAGCTCGGGGGTCTGGACGTGGTGGGTTACTTCAGTGCGAGTTGTGGCTAGACAGGGAAACGAGCATTTTTGGGCTAGATGGTTGCCAACGCAGGATTGGCCGTTACCAAATCGTTCATAGATTGTAGGTCATAATCTTCTAAATATCTTGCTAAGTCGCTTATCCCAGTATATAGCGACGCTGGAGGACTGGGATCGTGTCTTTAATCTCAATGGAAAAGGCGTCTTTTTGTGTTATAAGTACGCTGCTCTAGCCATGATCCAGCAGGGCAGGGGCGGCAGGATTATTGGAGCCAGCTCGGTTGCAGGAAAACAAGGTTACCATTCTTTTGTGCTCATTAGACCATAACTGAGACTAAACCGGGACTAATCACACCTTAATTGGTTAGGCTATGAAATGTTATCCCTTTACAGCGCGTCAAAGTTTGCTGTCCGATCGCTGACGCAGACAGCAGGTACTTCAGATCACCCTTTTCCTGACCCTGTCATTTATATCATCTCTTAGCCCGCGAGCTTCAGTCATACGGAATAACTGTTAACGCCTATGCTCCAGGTGCAGTTTAAGAGGTCCAGGTGTCACTGTATGCTTATGCAGCCTGCATTGTTCAGGAATGATTCAGACATCATTGGGTACGTCTTCCGATACCGGCCATCGCAATTGGTAGCGGCTGGACCTCTATTCAATAGCTCAAGAACATATCGATGAATTAAAGAAACAGGGGGATCAGCCTACGAATATCCCCGTTGGGCAACCGGAAGAAATCGCAGGGCTGGTCTCCTATCTGGCATCTAAGGAGTCAAGGTTCATTACGGGTATGCTTGATCTCGTCCCCGACCTGTATTGGAATACTAATCAGAGCCTGGGTAGGTCAAAGTGTGCGTCCATTGGTCATCCCGGGCGGGAAAACCTGATCTGATTAATTCGCTAATAGATCAGCATCAACGGGGGAGTTTTCTGCGATTGACGTGGCGTTTTCCCAGCCAAGGCCTCAATACTCTTTGCAAGTTTAAACCTTCGTGATCTATTATTCACAACGATTGGCCACTCAATGGCACAACTACGTCGGTGCTCAATCGGGAACTACCTAACTTCAGTATATTGTCGAAGTCTAACTTGGCCACAATTGTTTTCCAGTCTCCCCTTCATTATTTCTGTGAGAGGATCATCTATTCAGTGGCTTGACACATGGGGAAAAGCTCCCTCAATCACATCGAATATCCTGAGACCCTGGAACTTGCCAGAGCGGCGTGGGTTAAACCCTCTCGTCCCTATTTATGTCCCACAGTCCCATCTTAGCTTCTTGTACCTTCATATTTTCGGTTGGCCCAGAAGATATCCTCGCATCATGGCATCTGGCGCAGTGGCATTGGTGACAGGGGCAGGGAGTGGCATTGGCCGAGCAATCGCCCTTCGACTCGCTGAGGATGGCTTCAACATCGCCTTGAATGACATCCGTCATCACGACGGACTCGAAAGTCTCAAGAAAGACATAGAGAACACGGGAAGAAACGTCGTTGAATGTGTTGCCGATGTCTCCAAAGAAGACGAAGTAAAGAGAATGGTTGACACTGTTGTCGAGAGACTTGGGGGGTTGGACGTGGTTAGCAGCACAAAGCTCTGATGACAAACGTATGACCGTTTTTCATATAACGACTTGTAGATGGTGGCGAATGCGGGTATTTGTCTGGCAAAGCCCTTTTTGGAATGTGAGGGTTCACCTCCAGCTGTGCACATGTCAACGTTATCAAGCACTCAATCTGGCTTTATAGCAACTCTGGAAGACTGGGATCAGTGTTTTAATGTCAATGGGAAAGGAGTCTTCTTATGCTACAAATATGCCGCTCAGAGAATGATCGAGCAGGGAAGAGGTGGAAGAATCATTGGGGCTAGCTCGAAAGCTGGAAAGCAGGGTGAGGGCACTCGTTCCATCCTTAGAAGACGCCACCTCAACTATAATCGTAATCCTAGGCAGCGACTTGTTGTCGATCTATTCCGCCACCAAGTTTACTGTGCGATCATTGACCCAAAGCGCCGGTGAGTGAAAACATGGAATGAATATATGACATTTAGAGTAGACTCACTCCTTTGAGTAGCTGCGGCACTAAAACCTTATGGAATCACAGTGAACGCTTATGCGCCTGGTGCGTTGTTTCCTCCCATATATTTGAGGGGTTTGAATTTTGATCGTCCCGTTGGGTTCGCAGGAGCTGTCGAAACACCTCTCTGTACGTTTATTTTTCAGTTAACTCCTCTGGGACGGTCAAATCATGCATGTTGATTGAAGTCGAGAAGCTCCAAGAAGATTTTAAATCCCGAGGTTCATCCTACCTTGATGATCTTGACAGGGGAGCTCCCGAAGAGATAGCAGCCCTCGTGTCCTACCTAGCATCAAAAGAGGCAAGATTCGTCACTGGTAAGCCTTCAACTGTCTCCATGGTCCCGAACCTGCACCTTAGTTAATGTCCTTGCCACAGGCCAGAGCGTAAGTCTCTCCCATTGATCACAGGTTCACAACTTGATGATTCGTAGATCAATATAAACGGCGGCGCTTTCTGCGAATGAGAACAAAGGGGTCCTAATAGCCAAAGAATCTTTCGCTGTTTTCATTGTCCCGGAGGTAGAGCCGATATTTCCATTCCAGGCCTAATGTTTCGAGTCCGAAGCATGTGCATTACCATACTGAATGGTTCTGAATATACATGTGATACAGAACAGCAGGTAAGCATGAGGAATGATTGTCTGTTCGTTCTTCTCTGGGAAGAATGACAATCGAAACATTTTGTTGTGGAACCCGGGAAGCTACGAGGTCATTAACATAAGATGCAACCATTTCTCAATTCCATTCGAAGTACAAGCTTTCAGTCCCAACCAAATCCACTTCAACGCCTCCCTCCTTCTCTCATATTTGTATGTCCCCAGGCGTAGCGTTAGTAACTGGATCCTCACAAGGAATTGGGCGTGCAATTGCCATAAAGCTCGCAACTGATGGATACAACGTCGCCATTAATGACCTTCCATCTGCCCAAGAGGAATTGCGCAGGGTCGGGGGGGAGATAGGATCGTTAGGAAGAGACGTGATTCTATGTACGGCTGACGTTACCGACGAAAATGAGGTTCGTGCAATGATTGAAGACGTGGCCTCAAAACTGGGTGGACTAGACGTGGTTCGTATTTCGGAGACTTCGCAGGTCCCTTCACTAAACCTTATTTTTTGTAGATGGTGGCGAATGCCGGTATATGCATTCCTAAGCCGTTCTTGGAGGGTAAGTAGCAACACTGACTGTCCCCCAAGCTACCCATGACCATTGAGCGGATCCTTAGCAACGCTTGACGACTGGGATAGAATGTTCAACATCAACGGGAAAGGCGTCTACTTATGTTACAAGTACGCCGCCAAACAGATGATCAAGCAAGGGAGAGGAGGCAGAATCATTGGCGCTAGCTCTGTCGCAGGAAAACAAGGTGTGTGTCATGGAGGGTACCTTCCGCAGAAAGCTAACTGAGCATAGCTTACCCGTTATTGTCAATGTATAGCGCGACCAAGTTTGCTGTCAGATCTCTCACACAAGCTGCAGGTAAGGGTGCCCATCGTTAACAGTGGCGCATAGACCCCACACGGATTCTGTACCCTTCTAGCAACGGAGCTAGCGAAATATGATATCACTGTGAACGCATATGCACCTGGTATGTCCATTATCTTGCCTTCCTATGTTACGTAAGTCGGATTTCTGATTTCCTGTTAGGATTCGTCAAGACGCCAATGAGTGAGGATAGGTTTTGCATTGTTTTCGGAAAGGGGCTAATATATGTACATCCAGTGGATCAATTTGCTCGAGATAGCAAGCAATGGGGAGTGACAGATGCTATATACGAGAATGCTGGCACACCAGAAGAAATAGCAGCTCTCGTATCTTATCTTGCCTCCAAGGACGCAAGATATGTAACTGGTATGTAACCCGCACGTGACTCTGCCCACTTACTGATTTAAAGCCTGTGGGATTTTAGGACAAAGTGTAAGTATTGGTTAATTCTTATCTATCTTGCCTCACAGTCCTCTGTAGATCAGCATAAACGGAGGGTCTTTCTTCGATTAGATGCCCTGTATTGCTGCCTTGTATATCGTACTGCAGCATGTGATTGGTCACCTACCTGATCTCGCGCCAGGGTCAGGTCCACTACCCCACACTTAACCACGATCGAGGTTGAACGTGACCCCTTTCCAGGTCCTTGAAACCAGCTGACATGAGCTCCTTCTTTCTTCCCACCTATATATACTGAATGCCGTTCGTGTGACTCCTTATTCCCCCCACTTGTCTTCTTGAGGTTGAACAATCACTGGCAACTGCAACCTCCACAACTCGCAAAATGTCTGCTGCCACAGTCGAAGTCGCTGATGCACTGTTCTGCCAACCGCACCTCAAAGAAGTTGTAGGTGTTCCGTAGCGATCCTCGTCCGGAGGTTATACGCGCTGAGCACCGTCTCAAGTGTAGTGATTGCAACTATGATGGCAGAGAAGACAATGATGCTTTCTATGGAGTAGGTCCTCTCGTTCATGGCTTTGCTTCGCGGTCTCACTCACAGCGTGTAGTTCGACCCCATTGATCGGGATCCCATCGAGTGTCCTCCCTTGTCGACGAACAAAGATGGCGCCTACCAATGTAAAAAGCATGGATCAGCTAGTAAGTCTCTGTAGTCTTCATTTGGTGTGCACTCGTTGACAACATACGCAAATCAGCTTGCAGCCAATGCTTCGGTTGGAAGAAGCAGATCAGCAGAGCACGTACTGCCGCAAAGAAAGCAGGGAAGTCCTGAAGGGGTTTAGTGTATCGGTGCGCACATCCACAATCCAGCGTAGTATCTTGGCAAACATTCAATGTAATTCGAATTGTGTTGTGAAATCCCAGAATGGTCAGTCTAACAATGATCTCTATCCACCTCATCGCCGCGCGTAAGAATTTTCAACCTGCACTCTATCGATTGTCTGTTGGTTGATGACACCTTCCGCACCCGCACGAAGCTGAGCGAGGAGTTCTTGAAGACGCTTCCTCAGTTTCTTGATCATTTCATCGTCGTCTGCGGAAGGGGGAGGCTATTGAATCCCAGTCAGGCGACGAATATTCGGAAAAGCAGAGGACCACGTACGAGCTGATCGATGAGGTACTGTTTGCGAAGACGAGACTTATTTCAGCCTTGTTTCAAAATTAGAAGACAGGATTTACCTCTGCCTCGTCTATCGTCTTTGCTGCCTACGTCAGCACATATGCCTCAAGCTTCTGATCGCGGTACTCACGAGAATAATTGGACCTCTGGATCAACACGATCTGTCAGCTGGGATTATCGAGCCACCAAGGTTCACACACCGATTCATTATGGGTCGTAAAATCTAAGAGAACAAGGGAAGATAATGTTTTGGGGTACGGGCGCGGAGACGGGTGTCTTGCTATACGTGCAAGGTTACATGCAGTGCTGGGCGCCGCTCCGCTGTTTCCGCGGTTGGTGGCTGTGCAATAGTCTCACAGGAGCCAATCGTATAATTCACCGAAAAACATAACGTAATTCACCTAACGTATAAAAGCATGAAAAAGATCTACCTTCGACTACTACTACTGTTAGCAGTAGGATAAGCAGATGGACCGGCGTAATAACTACCACGAGCAGCTGTCGAAGGGTATTGCATGCTACTATACCCTGCCATGCCCATTGGGTATCCCATACTCATGCCCGTCGGATAACTCGGCCCCATCCCCATCCCCATAGGCCCGCCAAACATGCTAGGAATGAACATGGGCTCCTCTGCCTCCTCTCTCATCGCCCGGCACTCTTCTAGTAATTTGCGCAGCGTGGCAACAGGGTGCTGGTCCTCTTCTTCCTCCTCTTCATCTTCGTCGTATTCTTCGTCATCCTCATATTCATCATCATCATATGCATATCGATAATCGTCGTCACTGTCATCATCAGCAATAAGTGTAGCACTACTTGAAACTGCGGGCGAATCTTCGGGTACTCCGAGGAGGGTGCCAAGGTCAGACTCGGAGGGTGCGTATTCGTATTGGGAGGAAGTTCGTCGTGACTGAGGTACATATTGTGAAGAGGGTCGGCGCGATTGGGAGGTGTAGCGGGCAGAAGAACGTCTCGAGACTGTTCCAGACCATGTTGGAGGTATTGACTCATCGAGTGGAGGAGGCTCGTCACTGATGCCAAAGCTGACGCGAGGGCGTCTCCCTCGTTCACGGGCGCCAAAGCTGAATGCTGCGTCCGGCCCTGGATCGGGATCGGTTGAGGTTGTGGTTGTTGAAGTCGTGATGCTACCGTTTCCAGTAAGGTGTTGGTAGACCGCCCCATAATCCCTTTCGCCTGAATATAGAGATGTGCCAGGAGCCATGCTCATCATCGAGGTGTAGGGCAATTCTTCTCTCGTCTGCTCCATAATACGACATTCTTCGAGGAGGCGACGCAATTCAGTAACGTGTTTCTTTGCTGGATCCAATTCATTTTCAACCTCATCTTCCTCATCTTCTTCATCCCGGGTGAAAGTTTCCTCAGCAGACTGGTAAACAGCATCGTCGGTATCCGAATCCAAATCCGATTCCGAGTCTGAGGTATCTTCTTCAGGTTCGTCGCTCTCCATCTCCCCTTCCTCGCTACCAACGTCCCCCTCTGCCTCGTCGTCATCGTCATCTTGAGGCAACGTTCCCAATGGAGCGCCCGTGCAGTCCTCAAGGCGAATGCCAGCCCTGCTCAAAGAGTTCCACCAGTTATCATATCGCTGGACACCATCCTCCATAGGCCCGTTCTCTCTTTCCAGATCTTTCAGCACGACTGGGCTCAAGACCCGCACGCATTCCAGTTTGGGGAAGTTCAGCTTGTTTAAGGCGGCAACGTTCATATCGTTCGACTTTCGGATAATTTGTGCCGTTATGGGTGCGCCTTGGGCATGGGCTGCGCCATGACCCACACCAAAAGCGTAGTAGAGGCCATGTAAACCGATAGTTGTGATATTGAAGTGTGGGACACGGACGAGCTCTGACGTTATCCCGTCGTTTGGCATGATCCGCCAGTCAGGGTTGAAGGCGAATGTTGTAAGGTTCGAACATGCTTCGAGGATTTTGGACACCTCGAGCATGGGTATGCAGTTGATATCGAGGAAGCGGAGAGTAGAACCGTGCTTTTGGAGGAATGAGATGACATCGGGAAGTTCTTCGCGTCTGTTGCCGTAGTCAAGGCTGAGGTTTTGGAGAGCACGAAGAGACCAGCCTTTAGCCTGTTCCAAGAACTCTTGGAAGTTTCCTTTGAGGGAAAGTTGTTGAAGATAGCGGAGGTTGAGATGAACGTTTGACGCCGAGCCGAGCCTGATGGAGCCGAAATCAGATCGGGCATCGTCGTCTTCGGAAGAGGAGTTCGATGAAGAAGTGAAATGGATGTGAGCAGCCACTACGTATGGAAGCGAATCAAGTGCCCAAATCACTTTAGCCAGAGTATCAGCATCGGAGGAAACCTGCCAGTGCACGCTCCGCAGCGACCTGACAGCCTGGTGGGCGAGAACATCGGCTATAGGACCAAATGTGCTTCCCATCGGCCAATCAATCACGAAAATCTCGAGGTTGGGACAGTGTTTCATCACAAGTAAGAGGGCTCTCTCTAGATCCGCCACTGTGATACCGCCTCGGCAGTCCCTATTCGCTAGGTGTATCCGTCGAGTCCACCATCCGAGGGACGAGGATATGGTGGTTGAGACCGCTGACTGGGATTCGAGAACGTGGCAAAGTGCAAGAAGTTTGGAAGGATGGTCGAAAAAGAGGTAACGGAATAGGCTCTCTGTACCTATGCCTCTCCATTTCCGGCATGTCGATACAATGGCCTGAAGATGATTACAGTATGATCAATATCGCGTGAAGAACTGAAAGCAGTACCACAGACCTTCTTCGTAAAATAGCTGCGCTTCTGGATGTAGTTGAGCGCTTCCCGGGGTGAGCGGAGTTGCCAGCCACCATGCAAGGTTTTCCACCAGGCATGGACAGAAAAGGAGGTTTGCAACCCGTATTGGAAAATTAGATCGTCGTCTGCAGCGAGGTTGAATATCTGAACCCAGATTTCTGCAGGAAGGTCCATGGTTTGCTTAGGAAAGTTTATGTCAGCGCTTGACCTTCAGAATATGTTGCAGCTCACCTGTTGATAGTAGTTGCTGAGGAGCTGGTTGAGAGGGTAGGCGTCGACAATGTGACCGCGTTCTGTTATGCACGTGATACTGATCACCTGACCGCGTCGCGCCACGGCGACTCAGTGAGGAAGTGATTCTCATTCGCTTGAGAAATGCTCAATCGACTATCCCAGGAGGAAACCTGATATCAATAGAATGGAGAACCCTTGAATAAAAAAAGTTATTTCAGTAGTAATTGGGGCTGAAGGAACTGAATAACGTTGTAATTGGGGGCAAAAGAACGAAGTACAGGACTCGCAGGACACATTATTTATGTATTAACTATAGCGTCAATCGTCAATGCGTGATGTGTTGGTGCTCGACGTGCTTTGACATTTCGAGATTGTCCTAAAAAAGGAATTTATGTGGTGATTCCAACAGTTGGATCATTTGGATACTGGATTCCGTCGTTCACAAACGTGTAGACTCGTCAAAATGCTACTTTCCCTGGCTATGGACAGTCCTGGCCACGTCATGGAGTTACTGCAGTATCAAGTCAATCCCCTCATTGGGACAAAACGGACTCTGGAGTGTTGGCCAGCAGTCTTTCACCCTCCCGTTGACGGGTTAACGGAACAACTAAGCTGCCGTGGGCTTCATATCCTTTGACGGACTGATTGAAACATCGTTCTGAAAAGAGAGAGGAGCTCGTTCAACGTTGTTACGCCCTGTTACTATGGAGGAAGAGGGGGGGTTTAAAACCTCAAGATTAGTTGGGTCGAGTTGTGAGCTACGCAGTGGCTAAATTACTACCATACCTCATGGCGGCAGGGAGGCCTCGAGGTCACCGCCGGTTGACGCTATCTTTAGTCCATATGCCTCACCAACTTTCCCCCACCGACGTATGGAGATTGGCTGTCCCGTAAGGTAAGTTTCTGGTATGCCTGCTCATTCCCTAATGCTACCAGGCTCACCTCCTCCATGAAGCAATTCCGCACGACGCATGGAATGGTTACAATATACCCGCTCACTTGATCATGTACCGAACGTCTGGTAAAGTTTCCAGTTCCCTAACCTGGCATCCTGAATGAGAAATACTTAGCTACAATTAAACGGGTGAGGTGACACAGTGAGGAAGACTACTATCCTTCACCCACGTTTTGACATCCCCCACCCGTTTCGACACATTCATAATATCTCAGCACCCGTTCAGTATCTTCCTCCCATATTTTGTAGTCTGCACTAGAATGTCATTCTGCACGTCTTCCAGGTCTATTGAAGTCTGTAGCTTGAGTATAAGAAAAGTTGGTTTTTGCAGCAGTTGTCACACCTTGACAGGAGATACCGTGTCGGGGTACAGAATGCAATAATCGCATCGCATCCTTTTTCGTCTTTGACCAAGGGAGCCTTCCCATTGTCTCTCCACTGACTTATGGCTGCTCAGTGCTGGAAGTCACGCGTTCATGAAGATCCCGGGTATGAGGACCGCATTCAGGAGGCTATCCGATCCTTCGATAATGATTCTTGGAAGACTGTAGCTGCAGCTGTACATGAGCTCAAAACGAGTGAGGGTTGTTGGTTTGCATGTGACCAGGCTAGCCAACTGTGATTAAGGTAGCACAGATGACCTCATTGGCCAATATACGGGAAAACATGCATCCTATAAGAAACAACGGGGAAACAACAACTGTTGCCACCAGCGGTTGAGTCTACCATCGTTGACTGGGCTGGCCACGAGGGTGCCTCTATTCTAGCTAGTTACCTTGAGTTACTTAGTTTACACATTTGGTTACTTAGGTTTGTCACTCATCAATTAAGAGGGTCGTTGGAGTTCAGAGCAGCAAGTCTCGGCCTCTGTGACAAACGCGTGGCCCATCGAAACGGGGGGATGCTGAAACGTGGGTGAAGGACAGTACCCAAATCCAGATACCTTCACATGAACGAAATAGGCCAGATCGACAGAACGTTCTGGCGGTTTCATTCGGCTGTGGCAATTGAGGTGGCTACAGCAAGTACGTACATAAGCATACAGCAAGGTCATGGTGGCGTTGGAAAAATGCCGGTATACAGGGCTTACGATCATCAGTCACTCAGCGTCTGCCGGGCGAAAGACATAGGCTGCTCACTGCTTCCTCAATACTCTCGTGCCCATTACTCGAAATCTTGAATAACGAGGCTCATCGTCGAGCCGTCGGGAAGGCATCGCTCTGTTCGTGGTATGTCCCACCCTTCGGCGCTATTGCTTCATGTGGTTCTCGTATCGGCTGGTTCTTTGCAGCACGCTGTGGCCACCCGGAGCCTTTCAGCGCCACATCCTTCCTCTGTCACCGGTCGGAGCTGATAGCAAGTCGAAAAGGGGATAAATTCAGCGGAGTTACGTAAACTCATCTCAATCCCGACCGAACGGGCTAGACATCTTTTTGATTTGGACAGACCCCAATTGGTTGACCTTGGCCAGCCTTGACCTCTACACTCAGTATGGCTAGCCGTACGGGCCGTTGTAGGAAGCGTTAGTGGACGCGAGGTTCTCTGCTGCGGATAGCATAACGCGCGCCCACGGAAGAAGCCTCGGTTTACGAAAATGTCTGTAGAAGCCACAAACATGTGGTAGAATTCGGATACGATGACGAATATAAAACATACAGGGGCGGATCCACCCTGAGTTGTCCTGATATCATTTCTCCAATGGGGCTGATTAGGGCTGATTGACAGGTTGTATGTTTGCTAGGCGGGCTCGGGCTTTCGAACCAGGTTGGACCCTGCTGGGCCTCTCCCAAGTCCAGTCTCTTTGATGATATTGTGTATAACATCGCCGTTGGGTAATGATAGATGTATTAAATAAACCCGGTTCTAACACATTGAAGGGGTCTCCGTCAGAAGACGAACAAATATGGGTAAGGAAATATTGCTTCCTCGGGGAGAGGCGTCCGTTAGTCAACTGTGGGGAAATCCAGGGAAATCCTCAGCTTGCAGAGACCCTCCCACGTAAACAGGCGTTATAAATTTGATCTTCTGTCCCCGAATGAGCCGGGTACTCCTGTTGGCCAATCATACGCGCGACGAAATCGCACCTTCCCGAATTTCTTCACGCACATCTCTGGATCATCCACAACCTCTACCTGACCTTGATCCGGCCTCCGCCAGAGCTGAAGCTGATTTCTGGACCTTGTGAGGACCCGTTAACCCCCATGTCTTCATGGCTGGAGCCAAGCCGGTTGTAGTATGAAAGGAGCTTCTAAGGGTGTACTTCAGAGCCTCCTGCAAGAACGCCCAACTACAGGTCTTCCTATTACTGTAACAGTCGCGCGCTTGTCCATCGCTTGAAGTGAGACAACACTCCTCCCGTAGGAAAGCAAAGGTGTTCAGACTTTAGCCAGAAATCCATCTTGAAGCCTAGCATTGGTTGAGCTCGTAACGGTCTTCCCGACTGCGATGTCAGTGAATTCCTACCGGAAGAATTACCTCGAAATATGCTGTTCGTTGTGATAGCCTGTCGTTAAATTCTCCATGAATATAATCGCGAACTATGATATTCATTTCCACCGTTACTACTGGTACTGGCCCTTGGCTCTATTCCAATTCAGCTCATCTTATCACGTGGTCTGCTTGGACATCGATGACATACTGTCATTCCCATTTACAAATATTCAGGGACCACCAGTGGGATCTGCGCTAGCTCTGATTTTCCTCATAGGATTGATGAACACCGGTCGGCCAAATTTGTTTGCGGACAATTTGCAACTCCATGTGGACCACTAGAGCCACCCCGTGGTGAGAATGCTCACCCACTAATTTCATTAATCGAATTGACATGTGGATGGCGTCTTCATGAAGCTTATGAGTCGCCATCCAACAGATTCACCCTAGTGGCGTCCTTTTTACTAGGACACATTCGGGACGTCAGCCCTCATGTTCTCCCTAGTCCGTATCGTTGCGGACAATCTATTGTGGGGTTGGCCAAGCGAGCACTCCTCATGTTCACTGTGCGTTCATCACCCATCTGAGCCCGTCCGTACTCGCTTCGACTTCTTATTGATCGCTACCCCTCCCTTACCTGACCGTGATCTCAATTCCTTCCACTGGACCTATATAGAATATGGGAAAAGTTTAAGCCAGTTGGAGAAGCTCTCACAGAGGATCTGGCATTTTCAGGGATGAGCCAACCGTTTCCCGATTTCGGCTCGGAGATGACTGAAATTACAGATAGATAGGGATTGGGAATCTGACCAATAGCTTTTCGCCGTTCTAACCAGGCGCGCGAGGCATGCGGCCATAG
The DNA here is from genome assembly GCA_018524895.1 of Podaxis sp. C-F-101400. Classification (NCBI taxonomy): domain Eukaryota; kingdom Fungi; phylum Basidiomycota; class Agaricomycetes; order Agaricales; family Agaricaceae; genus Podaxis; species Podaxis sp. C-F-101400. The sequence continues at coordinate 71,684 of JAEUWR010000503.1, read as the reverse complement.
AACTTGATATAAACCCTTCCGAGCGGGAGGAGCTGTGCCCTTGACTATCACGTCCTCTGGAACGCCATGGCAATACCGATTTTCGGAGGCTCGATGCCTTGGTCGATCTTGCTAGCATCGGGGTTATTCACACTCGTAGCCTTCAAGATGCACAGGAAACGTTCCACCTATCCCCTCCCGCCAGGCCCCCCTAAAAGACCTCTCATCGGCAACCTGCTTGATCTTCCCACCAGTTATGAGTGGCTCACCTACACGAAATGGGCGAAGCAGTATGGTGAGTGAAGATGGTTTATGTGTATTGCTGTATTACGAATTGAGTAGATTCCGAAATCCTACATGTTAACGGCGCCGGGAAGGATCTTATAATCCTAAACACCGTCGCGGCTGCCAGGGAGCTGTTAGAAAAACGTTCCGCAACGTATTCCGGCAGGTGAACTGAGTGCCTGGCAATCATGTTTGGGTGAAGTTGACTCACTATTCTCAGGCCCGCGTTTCTCATGGGAAAACTTATGGGGTGGGACTATTTGTTCAGTAGTATGCCCTATGGTGATGCATGGCGGGAGCGGAGAAAGCTTTTTCAAAAGCACTTTCATCCTACCAAAACCGAAACTCACCGCCCAATTGAGATGGAATACGTCAGAAAGCTACTACCCAAGCTACTGGATCATCCTCGGGATTTCATGGCCCTCTTCAGGCAGTAAGTTCTGAGCTCATATCAGGATGAATATGACTCATTAATGTGAGGCAAGTCTGATTGGCGCAACGACCCTGGTACTGGCATATGGATTGGATATTAAGTTGGTCAACGACCCTTTCGTCCACCTGGCCGACGATTCAATGCGACCGTTGATCGAGGCCATTGTGCCTGGTGCGTTCCTCGTGGACCTTATTCCGGCCTTGCAATATGTTCCGGCATGGTTTCCGGGGGCAAGCTTCAAACGTAAGGCCAGGGAATGGAGAAAGATGACCATGAAGTTCAGAAATACGCCTTATGAAGCGGCAAAGCGTGCTATTGTATGTATTCCGCCAGCAATTGTCTTCGACGCATTTTACTGAAGAATAGGCAAAAGTCCGAAGGTAAAGCCAGACCATCGTTCACGTCTATGTGCCTGGAGCAATTTTCGGAGTCGACCAAACCCGAATTTGACGAAGACCTGATCCGGGATACAGCGTCGATGTTTTTTGCAGGTATGTCATTCCAAAAGATACAATGAATAGCTTATTCAGTCGCCCCCACTCTTCTCAGGGGGCAGTGATACTGTTCTCGCAGCCGTCTATACTTTTATCCTTGCTATGCTGTGTCATCCCGGCAAGCAGGCCAAGGCACAAGAGGAAATCGATCGAGTGGTAGGACATGGACGTCTGCCGGAATACAGTGATGAACCCAATCTTCCCTACCTTTCTGCCGTTATCAAAGAAACTTTCAGGTTAATTGCCAATCCGCTCTTTTTGATGCGTATTAAGGCTAATGTCCATTTTAAGATGGAGACCAGTCACGCCAATGAGTGAGAGAAATCAGGTCTTCGGTTGACTGAAGCTAAGAGGCTATTATTCATATGCAGGCGTGCCTCACTGTGCGGATGCAGATGATGTATACAAGGGTTATTTCATCCCCTCTGGCTCTATCATGATTGTCAACCTTTGGTACGCCTGCTGAAGCGCTTTCCCTCGTTCGTAGCCACTGAGGCACTACTATCACGTGGACAGGAACATCATGCACGATGATACCGAGTACCCCGAACCAGACACATTCCTTCCTGAACGCTTTCTGGATGAAAACGGCAATATCAACAAGGACGTTCGAGACCCCTTGTCGGTCGCCTTTGGCTTTGGTCGCCGGTGAGCGCTCCCCTCCTCACTTACCAGAGCCCTGGTACGGTCGTTAACCTTTTCTCAAGAATATGTCCAGGGGAGCATATGGCTCGGTCAACTCTCTGGCTTACGGCTGCATCACTTCTTGCTCTCTTCCGAATTTCGAAGCCCGTTGAGGACGGGGTCGTCATAGAGCCAACGAAGGAATATCTGTCTGCTCTTGTCTGGTGAGAACTTTCGTATTTTTGACTGTGTTTCCTTCTCACGACCAAAATCGGCTGTGTTAGCCATACTGCTCCTTTTCAGTGTGACTTTAAACCACGCTCACAAGCGACAGAAAAACTTGTGAGATCGCTTGCTGAGTAATTGGTCTCGGATGTCTTCTTATGTTGAAATGTTCATTTTATGTATCGATGTTGTCTTTATATCCGTTGTTGTACTCCCTTCATGACTTGATGATTTACGAGTAGCTACAAGTTACGAAACAGAGATGACGAAGCTGATGTCCTCACGAGACAGCGAATATCATAAGTATAAGTCGCGAATCACAACAAAACTTCCAACCATCGGCAGGACGGTTTACTTGCCAGGTAAACCCTTGGTCAGCTCCAGGAATCTCCGTTACTCATTGATTTGTCATATGTTAAACTTGGCTATTGTTCCTCTGACCAAAGCTTTGCACCATTGGTGGTTAGCCGAAGAGGCGCAAGCACCAATGTGGGATTGATATTGCTCCCTTTTAGCTATGTCTCAAGAATTCTGTTGGACTTCCTTCCTTTACGAAATTCTGTGGGCTGACCAAGCACGGCACGGCTCTTGGGCTCAATCCCATTAACAGAGATCATGAGAGTTCTCAGCTGCAGCTTTAAGCTGGAATAACACAACGTACCAGCCTGCAATGAGAACAAGCCCTGAGATCAAGCGCAAGAAGGCCTTGCTTTGTCTAATATTGTAACCTCTTTCTGATAACTCCGGAGTGATTGCTCCGTAGGTTTCGTGGTGGTGGAAAGCTGCCGGCGCGGATGGACGTTTTTGAACGGTGGCCACTCTCACTGACACCTCGAACTTAAGGTTTGCTCTGACAATTTGTTGCGATAAGTGCATGTGTTCGATGTCCTCACGGCTCGGCTATTTAGATCCGTCTATGCGACATTATTTTTGCAGTCTTGTCATTGGTTTGCTATACATACTGTCCTATCACGCTCTCATAGAGGCCGTAGTGTCACACAGATTTTCCTCGAAGGGGGATGCTGGCTGGTAAGCCGGTCCCATCGGCTTCACACTACTGCCAAAAAAGGATCCACCTGCGAGTGGGTCCTAAGGTATCAACAATCCTAGGTATCGACATATCTCCAAGCATGTCGTCAGATGAGGTCTGCTTGTACCTTGCCCCCATAACGTACTGTTCATTAGCACAGTGTATCCTCCCTTTACGTGGTTTGTTGGTAACAAAAGTGACAGGTACGGCAAGGTGGACCTCCAACTTGGGTTCAAGGGAAGCTAACACCGGAATGCCGGAGCGAGATAGCTCTTTCGACGAAGTCTGATAGCCGAAGAGCGAGCTTTCACTACCCGAAAAGTGGAAGCAAGACTTTCTGCTATGGTGCAAAGAATGCGCTATAGCCACAGTCCGAGGAAACTGCGTCGTATGGTCTTGGGGATTGTTACATTGCCAGGTGTCATTCTGCAGGTCTAAGCCATGTAGACAGAGGCAATGCGTGCGATTCAGTGGATGTATCAAGGTGGGTGCCCAGTGATGAAGGCGAAGTTGTATTACAGTACGTTAACAGTGATCTAAATTTGGATTTTACGAACGGGAGCTGGATTTGTGGTACCAGTGGTGTAAAAAGAAGTTAACAATATGACGTTGGTATTCCCATCCAGGAGCAGATACTATCTTTAAGACAAGGACGACCACATGAATGCTCACTCAGACTGCACGATGTCCAGGGCGAAGTCTGATTACGGCTCAGAACGGAGTTCTCGAGCCTTTGTTGCGTCTTCTTCTGTGGGTGACTCTCTTGTACGTTCTCAAGCCTTTCCATGGCATCCACCTTACACCGTTCATATCGGCGGACTGGGAAAGCATACGTTCAAAAAGCTATATAAACCTAGGCAACGCACAGTTTTTCAGCAGCAATCTGCTTTCCTCTGCTCCCCCAAACAAATATCTCGCTCACAGCTCTGCAACATGCCTGGAAACCCATTCGAGAGAATCGACAAGGACAATGCCGTCTTGTTGGTTGTAGATCACCAACTTGGCTTGTTCCATCTCGTACGCGACTATAGCCCGGGAGAATTCAGGGCAAACATTATCGCCCATGCTTCCATTGGCAAAGCCTTCAACCTTCCTACGATATTAACCACAAGTGCGGAGAGCGGTAAGTAACGTTGCACAAGGATATGTTCAGAATAGTTGATAATTTGAATGAAGGTCCCAACGGTCCACTGCCCAAAGAGGTACTCGAGATGCACCCCAATGCGCCCTTCATCAAGCGCAACGGTGAGGTTAACGCTTGGGACAACCCGGACTTCAGAAGGGCCGTCGAGGCCACAGGCAAGAAGCAAGTCATCCTTGCCGGTATTGTCACCGATGTAGGGATCTCTTCGGGCTTATTTCAGTTAAGGGCTTTGACGAAACTCTTGGTTAGGTATGCACGGCATTCTTGGCTATGTCACTTATCGAGGCTGGGTACACAGTCTATGCCAACGCGGAGGCCTCGGGAGCTTCCTCGAAGAGGGTTGCCGATGATGCGAATGAGCGCATGCGCCACGCAGGGGTCCACATATACTCGACGTTTGCTATTGTCTGTGACTTGATGAGAGACTGGAGAAACACCCCTGGATCTCTTGAGCTGATGCCATGGTTCGACAAGTGAGCGAGTTTCTTGGGGATCGGCTTGGAGCGTGATACTGACATACAGGAATTGCTAGGCATTACCCAGCATATGCATACGTTGCCCGCGCTCACGCAGCTGCTGTGAGGGAGGGAGCTATCCTGCCTGGGCAAACCGAGTAGAAGACTTGAGGTGGGAGTATGTCACGCATTTATAGTCCGACCCGGAGGGAAGAAGTTGTCGTGCATAGGTGAATGGGCTTCATTTAATCATCATTTGTTCGCGCCTACATACGTCCTGGAAACCAGGCCTGCCGCAAAGTATCCAAAGCGTTGAGTGTGAGGTTATTTTATCACGGCAAATGGGAAATGTTAAACAAGATGACTAGTGACGAGTGACTAGTGACATTTAGTGACTGACCATCAATAACCATCAAATAAGAAAATCTCACGTGCCTCGACGAAGCTGTCAATGTTTCCCCAGGTCCCTCCAACTTGTTTTGACCACCATCAATAACGCTGTATTCCCCTTCCTCGTCTACGACAGCTGTATTATACAGCTGTACTATTGAGTCCAGCACCTGTCACAATCACGTTGGGCACGAGAAATCGCACACACTGTCACGTAGCATAACGGTACCTTTTTCTCAATACTACACCAAGCAGATTCACTCTGTCCGAGGACTAAGGCGAAGCTTGTAACCCCTACCGGGTTTCACTTTTTTGAATCTGCTGTGTGTAGTATTGAAAAAAAGATACTGTTACGCTACGTGATAGTGTAATTATCTGCGACGCTAATACTATGATGTACCTATCCGGTTACAATTCCACTGCCGAGCTGTTATATTTCGTATGTATCTTATAGTGAAAAGATACATTCATGCGCTGTCTGCGACTATTGAAGGAAAGCTTCAAGGCTAATGAAGTTGGACGGATATTAAAGAGCGGAGGTAGCGATTTTAAGTGGTGAGTCGCTGAAACTGAAATGAAGGGGGAAGTTGAGACACAGCTATGAAAGGGACGAGTAACCAATGAGAGCCTCGAGGCTGTCCCTTTCTTTGTCAAGTAAACACTGTCACGAGTGCACTGGTACGAGCGTCGCCGTTGCCATTGATGGTGTTTGTGGATTATTGCCATTTTACGAGCAGCCGGTTCCCAACCCCCACAGTCTGTAGAAACATCAGTTTGAAGATAATCTTTAACAGGTGGAACAGATACAACTACGTCCGTCCTCCTTACCTTCATGATTGCAATAACATGCTTCCCTTCTGCCCAATCCAAAGCCCGAGAAGAGCTCGACAGAGTCATTGGTCCAGACTGCCTCCCCGATTTCGACGATGCCCAAAACATGTCATACTTGAATGCATTAATCAGAGAAGTTATGCAGTGGCAACCGGCCTCCCCTACAGGTTCGTATCCCCCTCATCCCGCGTCTCGCCAACATGAATGAGACCACAGCGCTACTGCATAGTACGACTGAAGACGATATCTGTGAAAGATACTTCATCCAAAAAGGGTCTCTGGTGATACCAAACGTCTTGTACGCTATGTCCACCTTTCCCGATTTCGGCTCTCTTCCGACGTTAATCCAACACTTGTGTATGAATAGGGCAATCCTCCAGAGCCCGGAGACCTACCCGAACACAATGCACTTTACTCCCGAGAGATTCCTTATTTCCTCTGGCACCCTCGATCCCGAGATCTTGAACCCTGCAGATGTCATATTTGGTTTTGGACGTTGGTACGTTTCTCAAGAAATCCGTTTGACTTTATGAAATTCTGTGGGTTGACCAAGCACGGCACTCCTGGGCCTAATCCCACTAACCGAGATCATAAGAGTTCTCAGTTGCAGTTTTAGGCTGGAACAGCACAACATACCTGTCTGCAATGAGAATAAGTCCTGAAATCAAGCGCAAGCCCTTGTCTCGTCCAATATTGTAATCCCTCACCGATAACGCCGGAGTGACCGCCCCAATGGATCCCGTGGTGGTGAAGGGCTGCCGACAGAGATGAACGTTTCGAACGGTGTTCGTTCTCACCGGCACCTCGAACTTAAGGTTTGCTCTGACAGTTTGTTGCGATAAGTGCGTGTGTTCAGTCCCTTCACGGCTCGGCTATTGCGAATCCATCTACGCAACGTTATCCTCGCAGACTTGCCATTGGTTTGCTATATATACTGTCCTATCATACTCTCAGGAAGGGCTGAGTGCCGCATGGATTTTCCTCGACTTGTAAACCGGGCTCATTCGGCTTCGTATTACTATCTACAGATGACCCGCCTGCAGTTGGATCCGAAGGTAGTCAACAATCTTAAGTATTGGCGTATCCCCAAGCATGTCATCAGGTGAAGTCTGTTCGTAGCTTATCCCCATAGCTTACTCCTACTTAGCACAGTACATCCTCGTTTTCTGCGGTTTTCTGGTCGCAACAGTGATGGGTCCGGGAAGGTAGACCTCTGACCGGGTTTCAAGGGAAGCCGACCGGAATGCCGAAGCAAGATAACTCCTGTGACGAAGTCTGATAGCCGAAGAATGAGCTATCACCACCCAAACGGTGGAGGCAATACTCGCTACCGCAGTACACAGAATATGCTATAACCATAGTCCGAGGAAACCACGTCGGAACCGTCAGGTGGATTTTTGCAAGTCTGAGCCATGTAGAAAGAGGGAGTGTTGTGGTTCGGTGGGTGTACCAAGAAGGTAAATGTCCGGTGATGAAGGCGAAGGGGTTGTATTGCAACGCATTAGTGGTGATCTAGTTATGGATGTTACAACGAAGGGCTGGGTTTGTGATACCTGTGGTGTGCAAAGAAGTTAACAATATGGCATTGGTATTCCCATCCAGGAGCAGATACTATCTTTAAGACAAGGGTGACCACATGAATGCTCACTCCGACTGCACGACGTTCAGGGAGAATTCTGATTACGGCTCAGAACGGGGTTCTCGAGCGTTTGTTGCGTCTTTTTCTGTGGTTGCTCTCTTGTACGTTCCCAAGCCTTTCCATGGCATCCACCTTACACCGTTCATATCGGCGGACTGGGAAAGCATACGTTCAAAAAGCTATATAAACCTAGGCAACGCACAGTTTTTCAGCAGCAATTTGCTTTCCTCTGCTTCCCCAAACAAATATCCTACTCGCAGCCCTGCAACATGCCTGGAAACCCATTCGAGAGAATCGACAAGGATAATGCAGTCTTGTTGGTTGTAGATCACCAACTTGGCTTGTTCCATCTCGTACGCGACTATAGCCCGGGAGAATTCAGGGCAAACATTATCGCCCATGCTTCCATTGGCAAAGCCTTCAACCTTCCTACGATATTAACCACAAGTGCGGAGAGCGGTAAGTAACGTTGCACAAGGATATGTTCAGAATAGTTGATCATTTGAGTGAAGGTCCCAACGGTCCACTGCCCAAAGAGGTACTCGAGATGCACCCCAATGCGCCCTTCATCAAGCGCAACGGTGAGGTTAACGCTTGGGACAACCCGGACTTCAGAAGGGCCGTCGAGGCCACAGGCAAGAAGCAAGTCATCCTTGCCGGTATTGTCACCGATGTGGGGATCTCTTCGGGCTTATTTCAGTTAAGGGCTTTGACGAAACTCTTGATTAGGTATGCACGGCGTTCTTGGCTATGTCACTTATCGAGGCTGGGTACACAGTCTATGCCAACGCGGAGGCCTCGGGAGCTTCCTCGAAGAGGGTTGCCGATGATGCGAATGAGCGCATGCGCCACGCAGGGGTCCACATATACTCGACGTTTGCTATTGTCTGTGACTTGATGAGAGACTGGAGAAACACCCCTGGATCTCTTGAGCTGATGCCATGGTTCGACAAGTGAGCGAGTTTTTTTGGAATCAATTTGGAGCGTGATACTGACAGACCGCAATTGCTAGGCATTACCCAGCATATGCATACGTTGCCCGCGCTCATGCATGCGCTGTGAGGGAGGGAGCTATCCTGCCTGGGCAAACCGAGTAGAAGTCTTGAGGTGGGAGTGTGTTATGAATTTGATCTAGTCCGAATCGGAGGGAAGAAGCTGTCGTAGATATCACCGGGAACGGGCTTCACTTAATCATCATTTGTTCGTGCCTGCGAAACTGGCCCTGCCGCAAGGTATCCAAAGCGTTGAGTTTGAGGGTATTTTATTTATCAAACGACATATGGCAATAAGAGATGGTCAACGATCGATAGCTAGTGACGAGTGACTAGTAACTGACCAGAAAATCCCACGTGCCTCAACAAAGCTGCCAATGTTTTTCCCTCCAACTTATTCTTATCTGCTTTCTATGATCAACAATCATAACGGCATTGCAATGAGAACATTGCGCCGCACCTCAGAAGGTTCTCTCGCTCCAACAACTATAAAAGTGCAGAGCTTCAAAGCCCAGTGTGGCGTGGCGTCGCATCGCGTGTTGAGAGATACAGGCTGCAAGTCAGGTGAACCAATGACAGCGCTTTTAACTCCTTCACTGACGACTTCTATTTGATCGCGCCCGTTGTAACAGGCTTCGGGTAGCATCAAGGCTTTCTCAGCCCCTCTCTTAAAGCCATCATAATTCCCCACTACATCCGATTGGATGTCAGGTTCCCAGAGGACTCCAACCCTCTGGCCAGAGCCCAAGGGTAAACGAGGAAAAGCACAACATTTGACAAAGATTTAATCCTCGGGATCCTCCAAATATGCGGATCCCTCTGTCTTCCCCGCCTTTCCTCCAGGATGGCTCAGCTCGATATTTGGGTGATTTTATTCGCAGCAGTGCTCTATCGCTATCTGGCCAAAAAGCCCCGCCCACCCCTTGCGCCCGGACCCCCAGGATACCCTCTCATTGGGAATCTCTTCGACATGCCCACGAAACGAGGTTATCTAACATATACGGAATGGGCCAAGAAGTATAGTGCGTGGATATGTCCTAGCTCTAGACGAGCTTCTCCCTTTAACCTATTCCCACATAGACAGCGAAATCCTCAACATCAATGTTTGCGGGACCAATATCGTCATTCTCAATTCGATAAGGCTTATCAATGAGCTCTTTGACAAAAAATCTGCGATATATTCTAGCAGGTACTCAACAATACCACCTTTCCCCTCCGTTCTTACCATAGCCATGCTAGGCCTCAGTTTACGATGATCTCCGAACTAATGGGATGGGGCTTCCTGTTCTCTACGATGCCCTACGACGATGAGTGGCGACGGCGCCGTCGACTTTTTCAGCGTTTCTTCCCCGCAACCAGAGCAAGCGAGTTCCAACCCCAACAACGAACTCACGTCCGCCGCCTTCTCTCGCAATTACTTAACTCTGAGCACGACTTCATTCAAGCTCTGAGGCAGTACGTCATCCAGCTTCTAAATGTCAATCTGGGTTTAATCCGAACTTCTTGATGCTTTGTGTGTACTTTGTTCGACCTTCACTTGGCTGCTTCTATTATGACATTAGCTTTACCGGCGGTATTGCCCTAACGCTGGCGTACGGAATCGATATCAAACCGGTGAACGATCCATACATCAATATTTCTGAGGAGGCGATGCTTTTGTTGAATAGGGCATCTGCACCCGGTAAATACCTCGTTGATACCATCTCGTGGCTCAAGTACATTCCGGAATGGTTCCCTGGTGCCAAGTTTAAAAGGGACGCGAAGGAGTGGTATAAGATTGCGATGGAATTTAGAGAGGCTCCGTTCCGGGCAACGAAAAAAAATCTGGTACACGGTTCCTCTCCTGCGCACTATGACATTGAGTGTTAATCGTGGAGAAAATAGGCGAGGGGCACCGCTCTTCCCAGTTATGCGGCTGCTTGCCTTGAAGATAACAATATCGGCTCGGCCCAAGAACAACTCATAAGGGAAGAAGACATCAAAGACACTGCAGCGATCTTCTTTGGTGGTACGGCGCTCACAACCATCTATAGGAACATCGGTCTGAAGAGAATCTTCAACAGGCGGAACAGATACAACCATGTCCGTCCTCCTCACCTTCATGCTTGCAATGACATACTTCCCTTCCGCTCAATCCAAAGCCCAAGAAGAGCTAGACAAAGTCATTGGCCCAGACCGCCTCCCCGATTTCGATGATGCCCCAAACCTGCCATACTTGAATGCATTAATCAGAGAAGTTATGCGGTGGCAACCGACCTCACCTACAGGTCCGTATCCTCCCTCTTCATCTCGCGCCTCACTGACATGAATTAACATCACAGCGCTACCACATAGCACGACTGAAAACGATATCTGTGAGGGATACTTCATCCCCAAAGGGTCTATCGTAATCCCAAACGTTTGGTACGCTACGCCCATCGTTCCCGATTTCGGCTCTCCTCGGATGTTGATTCAACGCTTGTGTATGAATAGGGCGATCCTCCAGAACCCAGAAACCTACCCGAACCCAACACACTTTACCCCCGAGAGGTTCCTCACTCCCTCTGGCACCCTCGATCCCGAGATTTTGAACCCTGCAGATGTCATATTTGGTTTTGGACGTCGGTACGTCTTTTGCACTAAGCCGTGTGATAGTTTTCCTCACGTTGACGATTGGTATACACGATAGCGCATGTCCCGGATCGCATATGGCACTCTCAACGTTGTTCATTTCCGCGGCATGTATATTGCATACGATGCGCATAAGCAAGCCTCCTTCAGTTCCGGAGAAGCATCAGACTCAAGAATTTGAGTACACGGATACGTTGTTCCCGTGCGTTCTTATTAATTGGGTCCTACCCGAATGAAGCACTTGCTGATTAACGACCCGTGTGATAGATGGCCAAAACCATTCAAATGTGTGATCAAACCTCGTTCAGAGGCCGCGGAGCGCTTGATCAGAGATGAAGCGATAAGTGGTTATTAGGAATATAGAGGTGGTTTGTGTCAGTAGCTGGCCCTACTGTAAACTCCCAACTGCATCGGGTTTCCATGGCACTGTCATTGAATAATGTGATTTCTCTAGACTTTCATCCTCAGGTTACGAATAGAGAAGAACAGTTCGATATGATTGACATCCTTACTACATATACATATACAGAATTGCATTCTATTTCTAACCATTGTTCTAGCCCTTGACATATGTACTTCTTGATCTCAGCTGACAACGTTTAACGTTTACTCCTTCCTGTGGGCTTGGTACCAGTGAATCAAACCCGTGGTCTGGGATAACATCAGTATCACTACCAACAGGCCCAAGAACGGAAAACAACTCACAGAGCTATCGTGTCCCTTCACATCGGCAGGCTTGTCCAACTGGGCCAGGATCTTCTTCGCAAGAACCTTCCCAAGCTCGACTCCCATTTGATCTGCGGTACCATGAGCAAACATCCTTGACACCATCGTGAGAAAGAGCAGAGAAACGTACCGAAAGAGTTGATACCCCAGACGACACCCTGAACGAAGATCTTGTGCTCGTAGAGAGCAATCAATGCACCAAGGGTTGCCGGATCAAGGATATCAAACATCAAACTCGAACTCGGGCGATTGCCCTCGAAGACCTTGCTCTTAACCAATGTCTCGCTGGCATTGGGTCCCAGCTCCTTCCTGACCTCTTCCTCGGTCTTGCCGAACGCGAGGGCCTCGGGTTGAGCAAAGAAGTTGGAGAGGAGGATACGATGGTGTTTGGAATTTGCGATTGGGTTGTGAGTGTTAGCGGGTGCAAGGAAGTCCGCGGGAATGATTTTTGTGCCTTGGTGGATGAGCTGGTAGAAGGAGTGTTGGCCGTTCGTGCCAGAAGCACCCCAGATAATCGGCTAGAAGATGGTTTAGCCGTCAGAACGTTCGAGGAATATTGAAAAGGGTTATATTGGGATACTTACCCCGGTCTGATAATTCACTCGGTCGCCGTTCTTCGTGATGAACTTGCCGTTGGATTCCATATCACCCTATATACCCTTGTGGGCATGCTGCACATCAGAATTCGTTAGTTACATACCTGCTGGAAGTAATCCGCAAACTTATGGAGGTACTGATCATACGGCAGCAATGCAAGTGTCTGGGCGCCTATAGATGACGTAAGTCATGATGATCTCGTTAGGGGCGAGTATACCAAATCAGTTGCATTACCATAGAAATCGTTATACCAGATACCCAACACAGCCATAATCGCGGGGAGGTTTTTCTCCAGGGGAGTAGTCTTGAAATGTTGATCCATTGCGTGAGCGCCGCGGAGGAGTTTCTCGAAGTTATCGAAGCCAATGACCAACGCGATCGAGAGACCGATCGCACTCCAGAGGCTGTAGCGTCCGCCAACCCAGTCCCAGAACTGGAACATGTTACTTTCGTCGATACCAAAGGCAGTTACTGCGGTGGTGTTTGTACTGAGCGCGACGAAATGTTTGGCGACATGAGCCTTGTCTTTAGCTTGAGCAAGGAACCAATCGCGAGCAGATTCGGCGTTGGTGATGGTTTCTTGAGTCGTGAAGGTCTTGCTGGCGATGATGAACAGGGTACGTTCTGGATCGCACTCGCGGAGGGTTTCAGCAATGTGTGTTCCATCGATATTGGACACGAAGAGCGCCTTCAAGTCGCGCTTGGAGTAGGGTTTTAGGGCCTCAGTGACCATCACTGGACCGAGATCAGATCCACCGATACCAATGTTGACGATGGTATTGATGGTCTTTCCAGTGTAGCCCTTCCATGCCCCGCTGCGGACAGCCTCGGAGAACTCCTTCATGTGCCGAAGGACACCGCCGACCTCATCGACGCCTGGTTCGTTGATGGTAAAGTCGTTGTCGAAGTTCCTGAGAGCAACGTGAAGGACAGCACGATCTTCAGAGGTGTTTATATGCTCTCCGGCGAACATCTTGTCGCGAGCTTCTTCGACTTTGGCTTCACGGAGGAGAGAGAAGAGGGTGTTAAGGATCGGCTCGGTGACCAGATGCTTGGAGTAGTCGAGTAGGATCTGGACGTTTGGACCGCTCTGAGAGTTATAAGTTGCAGAGAACTTCTTGAAGCGTTCTGGATCAGCAGCGAAGAGGTCGCGGAGGACAATCTTGCTACGATCCTTGTCGTAGATGTCCTGCAACTGCTTCCACGACGGGTAGGCTAGTTGGAGGTCAGAAAAAGTCGCCTTTGGGTGATGTTTTAGACGCACAACTCGCGAGTGATCCGCTCATGGCTAAAGGGTGTTGGGACGTAGGAGAGATGGGTGGGATCCAACAGACTTTGGACGCGCATATATGTCATTGATCGTACCCCAATCGTGACCGTGGGAGTAACGATAACTGCAGTATATTTATCATCCGCGATCGCATTCCTCCTTCTCCGACCCTGAAAACCTGAGCCCGAGGCTCGCGGTAGCTCCTCGTATCGATCAAAGTGGTGTATTAAAGGACGACTAAGCGTGTTTTGATTAATGACAATAGGTTGCCAATGCATGACTGCCCGTCAACTCAGGTGCGGACCACCGAGAGTCAGAATTCGAGAGCTGGCGTTGAGTACATAGAGCTTCCGTAAGATGTGGCCCTTGTGGTTTAGATAGTCGACTTCTGCAGCTTCTGCCAATTCACTCAGTCGCTCTCTTCCCGATCGAATTTTTCCTGATGTTCCGAAATACCAGCCAATTCATTCCGAACGGAGATCCACTTGCCCAGTCTCTTCGAGGAGAAATAGAAGGCGGCTTACTAGGCACGCTCAGGAATCAGCCTGACAGTTTGCTCGCTCAAGTCTTCGAATTCTTAGTGCTCACTCGTCTCCGGATGCTGCTCCTGCTTCTCCTGCAAGGATTTCTCACCCCCCTTCCCGTGGCGTCCCAGGGACCCACGACTAGTACGTGGGCAGCATCGGATATTAGTGGGCCGTTGGACAGAATCTTAAAGTTAGGCGACGGCTGCTCAGGCATGTGATGAAGAGCTTGAAAGTGTGTTGGGGCGCGCTCTTCGAGGGCACGAATCATTAACCAGCGCTCAACGCTACCCCTGAGCAGAAGGCTCCGGGGGCTAGGACCGGTGAGGTTTAATGCAATAGAGACCAAGTTCATCAGTTGCCATGATGCATTCCGCGGGTCCTTCATACACGTGATCAGGCTCATTAAGGCCACGTGAATGCAGATGGCTGAGGCTGAGGATGTTGGGTGGTGGTCATACCAGGTTGTTGCGATTGACCACGGCTGCGTAGACAAGGATGGACCATCTAGACCTCGACACCATAGTCGCCCAAATCACATCCTCAAACAACCCACGCCAGCTCAACGATTTCCTGCGAAATATTCCCAACGATACGCGTGAGGTCATCCTCGCAAGCACCCTCTCCTCAGGTCAAGATCCACTTAGCATCCTCGACGTGCGCACCAACGCTCTCGGCGTCCTATACATCCTGTGCGTATACCCCTGGGAGGCGTGCTCTCTGATTTGAATACGGATGATGTTGAGCGTCGAAAGGTTGACCTATCTGGAACAGGTCAGCACGCGTGTCAGTCCATGGAGCTGCACCACCTCCATGGCAGGCAGTGGACAATTTCTGTCACCATTTCGATCATAACCAGGTGCGGTATGCGCCTGAGCGAGGTGTGTGTGCATCTTGACTCGGGATATCAATTTGGTGCTAAGGAACAATCAAGTAATTTTGCTGGGCAAGAACATTCCTCGACTCGCGTCGCATTACAACAACGTCCGTTACCTTTCCATCCACTCGCCTCTTCTACTTTATCTGAGATGTCATAATATCTCCAGCCCTTCGCAGCGATCATTCCTTTGCGTGCACTCATCCAACGCTTCGTCCCTGATCCATCCTATCTAACAGCCCTCCACCCTCAATTCATCCTCGTAAGTCTCTCACGCACCCCACACCTCCTTTCATGATCTAACCCTTGATTCTCAAACAACTTGCTCTAGCTATGCGTCTCCTCCCGCAGATTTACCGACGCCCTTCCCATCCTCACACACCCCATCACCAACATCGACAGCACGGACATGCACTACACAGACAACCTCGTCTACCATTATGCTGGCGGCATCGCGCTCGCAGCACTCAAAAGATGGTCTGCTGCTGAAGAGTTTTTCGAAATCTGCGTCACATCTCCCGGTGTCGTCCCTAGCGCAATCCAATTCGAAGCGCTGAAGAAGATGCGGCTCGTCCAGTTGATAGCCAAGGGAAAAACGGACCTGTTACCGAAATATGCTTTACCGAATTTGACGAGGCTGTTCAAGAATTCGGCCTATCATGCCTTTGTGAACGCATACCCCCACGATGTGGAGGCTCTTAAGGAAATTGTGAAGAAGGATCGACAGACATTCGTTACGGTGCGTCCCCCTAAACCTTTATCTCTACTCAACCGAATCAGTATCCGTTGCAGGACAAAAACATTGGATTAGTCAATCAAGCGATTGATCGTGCGCCGCGCTGGGCGCTCAAGAAGCTCATCGGGACATACGTCACTCTCAACCTAAGCGACATCGCTCGCCAAGTCAAAATCGATTCAGTCGATCAAGTCCGCGAAATGCTTCTTAACATGGTTCGTCCCCCCTCCCAACCAAAGGGGAAAAAATCACCTGACCGCATATGTTCCCTCGAGCAGATCGAATCCAACGAAATCTCAGCGCGAATCTCATCCAACGGGACAGTCACCTTCTCCGACCCGCCTCCGACATTCACAAAATCTCAAGTCGACGCGCTCTTGCGTCAAGTTCAGGCTCAATCTTCGCTCCTTACGAAACTCGACCTCGATGTCGGGAAGAGTAGGGAGTTTTTGGCTAAGGCTGTTAAACTGAGGGAGGATTGGAGTGGTGCGAGTGCTGCGGAGGAGTATTTGTTGGGGAGCGCGATGGGTGGTGGTCCCGGGGGAGCTGCGTATGGTGCTGGAATGGGAGAGGGAGGAGGTGTGTGGGTTGAGGAGAATATGTTTACTTCGTGAGTTCGTGGGGAGTGTACTTGTAGTGTGCCGTGTATGTTTGAGAGCGTTTTACTTTTTGTAATGGATATTCTGGCGTACAGAGAGGTTATGATGCGCATTACACACACACGAGCTACATGTCCAGTTTTGTATTACTTGTTAATGTGCGTACATTAATTCTCCACCACCACCGTCATGGTCAACAGGAATAACTGCCCTGACATAATTCACAAATGCGTTTCTTGGACTTTGCACGATGAGGACGAAAGTGAGGCGAGAAATCAACGCGGATGGTGTAATGGATATTGAAATATACTAGCGTCTCGTCGACTGATCACTGAAGGCGGAACAGCTGCCAGATGGCGCCGTGCATACTCAAGCTTGACAGGACGTGGAGGAACACGAAAACCTTCAGTTCATTTAACATAGGTACAGCATGCCAGAGGAACACAAACACCAATGACAGCAGAAAATCGCGATTGAGTGGTACAAACGAACGAAGTTTCCCAAAGAGCGATGGAAAGGACGAAAGGTGACTGTCGAAGGAGAAAAATGGGAAATAAGCACTTCCAAAACTGGTGCCATTAGTACCACCACAATGTCAACGTCAAGCTACTGTCCATTTATCCAACCCGGAGAAAACTCGCGTGCCGTCAGGCGAAAAAAGCGACAGATTTCACACAATCCAATCGGGTGAAGTCTGTCGCTTTTTCGGCCAATCCGTGTCATCGGCGGCAGATCCTTGGACTATATATCAATCCAAATTGGATAATCCCATAACTTATAATAATCTAGATTCCTGTGGATTAATCATGATTATTCATAATTATCTATATAAGCAGGACTAAGTCTAAACGATGCACAGCACCATGGGGGATTGAACTCCGGTTCACCGAGGCAAATAACCTAAGCTAGTAGGGCTACTCTATACCACTAGGCTATAAAACCTCACAATCACTCTATAAAGAAACCAACTTATATGCAGCCTCCGGGCCCAAGGAATAAGTAAACAAAAATTCCTGAAGCATACATATAGGCACCCTTGCAGCAGATTTATTGGTGCACTCGTGTGGGAACGCTGCTTCAGTGAGAACTCCTACAATTTTAGTTAATTACTGATAATCAAAGGTTTTTATTTCATTCCTGCTCGTTAACTGATTACTGAAGGTGGATCAGCTACCAAATGGCACCGCGCATACTCAAACTCGACGGGACATGGAAGAAAACGAGAACCTGGGTTTATTTAACATAGATACAGTATGCCATAGTAACACAAACAGAAACGACAGCAGAAATCACAATTGAGTGTTACAAACGAGCGAAGTTCCCCAAAGAACAGTGGATAGGACGAAAGGTGACAGTGTTGGAGGAGAAAATGGGAAATAAGCGCTTCCAAAGCTGGCGCTATTAGTATCACCACTGTCACGACAGTGTCAACGAACAAGCTACTGTCCATTCATCCAACCCAGAGAGAACTCGTGCGCCATCAGGCGAAAAAGCGACAGATCCCACCCAATCCGATTAGGTGACATCTGTCGCTTTTTCGGCCAATTCGTGTGGCCATCCACCTGGGCTTCCTGCTCGCCTGTCCCCACATTCCAGATCCTCACCGTCCGATCATCCGATCCAGAGGCAACTTGACTATCCTCATTGGAAAGGACAACAGAATCAACCCCCGGATCTCCATCAGTGCAGAGCCCCATCGATCCCCACATGTCTGGTAGTGCAACTTCAGGTACCCGCCTCAGCTGCGCACCATAGATTTGACGCATCAACGACTTCTTGGGAGGCCACACCACCGCAAATAGGTAGACCTCGAGGCAATAACGCTGGCTGCACTCGAAGTTGGGCCACAAATGTCGAAAGGCGTTATCTACAAACGATCGTAGACCGCCAACAACTCTACTTTGGATGGGTCGCCATGTCGTCAGCGCGCGAAACTTGACTTGCTCACGATCAAGACTTACTGCGAGCTGCGTTCGCACCAAGAACGAACAAGAGGTGGGAGTGAACGGGCAGATGGATAGGTGTAGAGGTTGGGGGAATTAGGGGGGGTGAGAGCGTCTAAAAGAAGTTCCCGAGTCAGTGAGACTCCCACGCCTGGCTACTTACGGGATAGAATAGCAATCAACTCGATCAGGGTCTGTCCAATCGCTGAGAGCGTCAACGACAGGCGGTCCGCAGTGGCCCACTAATGAGATCTGAGATTCTGGAATTGTTCTTTCAAGTCATTCGACTCCACCAGATTCGGGTCCTTCGAGGGGCTTACACAACCTCCGCCCTTGATAGTGCCGAAAGACTCGGCAAGGTAACATGTTGTAGCTGGACAACACTTTGTGGAACAACAGACAACGAAATGCGAAACAAACGGGCCAGAAATAAGGGATGTAAAGAAAACAGGTAGCAAGATAGCAAGCTGGATTTAAAACAATATTTTATGCATCTCAGGACCAAGATAGGGCAGCAAGGAGAGAGCTGTCGAGAGAGAAGGAAGCCAGGTGTTGAAACCGGATGTAGTTGTCTGGTATAAACGCACTTCCCGGACCGTTAGTCCAGTGAATGCCCGGTTTCATGAGGGATGAGGCAGAGTGGATCCTTGGTTGGCGAAATTAACGAGATAAATGATAAATGGGCACTTCACTGCTAAGTGGTATCGCATCCCCAACACACGGAAGAAAACAAAAGCGTAAATTCATTGAACATAGGTACAGTATGCCACAGTAACACAAAAAGAAATCACAGCGAAAGATCGTGGTTGAATGATATATACGAGCGAAGTTTCCCAAACGCCAAAGGACGGGACGAATTACGACAGTATTGAAGGAGAAATAGGCGCTTCCAAAGCTGGCACCCTTAGTATGACCGCGATGTCAGCGGACAAGTTACTGTCCATTCATCCAACCCAAAGAAGACTCGCATGCCGTCGGGCGAGAAAGCGACAGATCACCGAATATGTGTGGCCCTCCAACAGGGCTTCCTCCTCGCCTGTCCCCGCATTCCAAATCCTGGCTGTCCAATCATCCGATCCGGAGGCAACTCGACAACCCCCACTGGAAAGCAGCGGAGTCGAAAGGAGAAGTCGAGGCAATGACGCTAGCTGCACTCGAAATTGAGCCGCCGTGATCGCAGACCTTCAAAACCTGTACTTCGAACGGATAACCGTGTCGTCAGCATGCGGAACTCGACTTGGTCACGATCAAGACTTACTGTTAGAGCTGACTCGCACCAAGGAACGAAAGAGAGGTGGGAGTCAGCGGGCGAGGATGATAGGGGTAAGAGTGGGACGAATGGCCAGTTTTATGTAGGGCGTGGACTGTCACATGTTGGCCTCGAGGCATGAGAGCGTCTAAAAGAAGTTTCACAGCCATTGAGACTCCCACATCTGGCTATCATTAACTTGGACTTTTGCATGCTGAAGTCGCCCTGACTTTATCATCCCTCCCATACCGGATAAGTATAATCAACTCGGTCCGGCCGAGATAGGCTGCGGGTGGCAGCCAACTTGGGGCCCAACTTCGCGATCAACTTGATCGGGGTCACATGTACATTCGCCGAGGGCTTCAATGACAGGCGTAGTCCGCAGCGGTTTACTAATGAGACTCTGGAAATGCTCCTTCAAGTCATTCGACTCCACCAGATCCGGGAGGGGCTTTCACAACTTCCGCGCTTAATAGTATTGGAAGATTTGACGAGGTGGCATGCCGTAGTTGGACAGCACTCTGTAAAGCAACAGTCACCGCAATGCGAAATAAACAGGCCAGGAATAAGGGACGTAAAGAAAATGGGTAGCAAGATAGCAAGCTGAATTTAAAACAATATCCTATGCGTCTCAGGACCAGGATATGGTAAGTGCACACGGTGTACAGGAACGTGAGGCTGAAATTTAATAGAGCAAGGAAAGAGTTATCAAGGGAGAGGGAAGCGAGGAGTTGAAGCCAGATGTGATTGCCTGATATGATTGACAGGCGCGCTTTGTGCGTCCTTAGTCAGGTGAATGCCCGGTTTTGTGAGGGACAAGGCAGAAGGAGCGGATCCTTGGTTATCAAATTTAGTGAGATGGACGGCGAACGGACACTTCACGGCTAGAGGGTATCGCGGATCCAATACACGAAAGGAAACAAAAAAGTAAACTTATTTAACATAGGTCAGTATGCCATAGTAACACAAAAAGGAATCGCAGCAAAAAGATCGTGGGTTGAATGATACAAGCGAGTGAAGTTTCTCAAAGACCAAAGGACAGGACAAAGGGCGACGTGGTGAAGGAGAAATGAGCGCTTCCGAAGCTGGCGCCTTTAGTATCACGACAATGTCGACGAACAAGCTACTGTCCACTCATCCGGCCGAAGAAAAACTCGCGTGCCGTCGGGCGAAAAAGCAACAGATGCCACCCAATCTGTGTGGCCATCCGACCGGGCTTCCTCCTCGCCTGTCCCCGCATTCCAAATCCTGACTGTCTGATCATCCGATCCAGAGGCGACTCGACTACTCTTCATTGAAGAGAGCGACAGGATCGGACCTCCACCGCAGATTGATACACCTCCAGGCAATGATGGCGGCGCTCGAGATTGAGCCGCAGATCGAAAAGGCGTTATCCACGAGTGACCTTCAAAATCTGTGTGGATGAATAGCTATGCCGTGAGCACGGGAAACTTGACTTGCACACGGTCAAGACTTACTGCTAGAGCTGCACTCGCACCAAGAAACGAAAGAGAGGTGGGAGTCAGCGGGTAGGGAGGATAGAGGTGAGAGTGGACGGAATGGTCAGAGTTGCTTATGTGGGGCACAGATTGTCACATGTTGGCCTCGAGGTATGAGGGCGTCTAAAAGAAGCTCTTCGTCGCCAGTGAGGCTCGCACATCTGACTGTCACTAACTCCAGCTTGGCATGTGGAAGACGTCCTACCTCACTACCTCTCCCATAAAGGATAAGTATAATGAACTTAATCAGGCCGAAATAGATTAGGGCGTTCACGGTATCCCAACTTAGGCCCAACTTAGCGGTCCACTTGATCACACTCACATGTGCATTCGTCGAGAGCATCAATCCGCAGTGGCCCACTAATAAGGCTCGGGAACTGCTCTTCAAAGTCATCCAACTGCACCAGGTCCGGGTTCTTTTCGAATGGCTTACGCAATCTCGGCCTTGATGCCAGACGAAGCCTTGGTATGTCGTATGTGCTCAGGACGGTGAGGTGCACAATACTGACTTTTCTCTGAGGCTAGAGAGCAAAACAAACTCGCCCTCAGCATCTGCTGTTTGTCCATGAGCTCATACAATGATTGTGCAATTGTCGACTTGCTGATGTCCGCCATTCTGCCGAGCCAATACACCTTGGCACGTTGCTCTTCAAGCGCCCATCCTTGAGGACATCGACGCATGTGCCAGGCATGCGTCCAATGGGAGCGTCAGGCTTCATAAAAAGCGCTCTCGAGGACACCGACGCATGTGCCAGGCATGCGTCCAATGGGATCATCCTAGGCGGAGCGTCAGGCCCTATAAAGAGCGTTATGGAGGCGAAGTTTATCAACAAGGCCCATAAACAATGTGGGGGTTGCCAACCGCCATTCTCATGAAGGACAGCAGCTCACGGGAAGTAAAAAACGACATTGTTCACAACCTCGGTAGCGCATATCGCCAACAATCAGTCTTGCAAGTGAAGGATAGCCATAACCAAGCGCTCGATAGTCCTACGAATGGCCAAAGAAAAATGAGATATGACTGCAAGAGGCGAGGCAGATACGTAGCACGTGGAAAAACTTTCGGCTCGCTATTCAGACGCAGTCAATACTCCTTCCTTGTATCTTTACATGCGTGACGGAATAGCATTCGCTCTTTTCTCAAGTGTTGTTAGTTCCTGCTAATTTGTGGTCCCCCCTGCAGATCGGGATGCAGTAACATGAACACGATAGAAATGGCTTGCGCACGTCGAGCATTTTGTGAATTGCCAAGAATGCGGCGGGGTTCCTTTCAAAGCACGCGAGCGAACAGAACGCTCTGGGACATGGGAACAGCCGTGAGGTCTTGATCCGGGAGAATTGAACAATATATGGATCAATTATTTGGGCAGTTGCGTGGTTCTCCTTACGCGACTGGATAGACATTGGAGAAAATTTGAACATAAGGGTGTTCGTCGGTGACCGTGGTGCCTTGTGAGGTCTTTGAGCTATTCCAGCATTGTATAAAATCATATCAAAGCATACACAAGACTCATGGTATCTGCGGTTGCGCGTTGAACAACGGTTCACAAGAGCAAGGCGGAAGATCAGCGCGGATTGTGTAATAAATGTTGAAATTACTACCGTCTCGTCTGGTTGATTATCAAGGGTGGACCAGCTCTCAGATGACACTGCACAAGCTTGAGATCGACGGTACATGCAAAGGATCGACAGAATAAATTCATTATAAAACATGTACAATCTGCAATAGTAAAGCAACAAGAAATGACAGCATGGGATAGCGGCCGAGTGATAACAAACGAACAAACTTTCCCAAAGCACAAAAGACAGGACGAAAGGTGACAGCGTTGAAGAAAACGGGAGATGGGCACTGCGAATGCTGGCGCCCTTAGTATCACCGCGATGCCAACGCACAAGGTACCGTCCACCCATCCCGGAAAGAACTCGCGTGCCGCCGTCGGGCGGAAAAGCAACAGATGTCACCGTATCCGTGTGGCCCTCCAGCTTGGCTTCCAACCCGCCTGTCGTCGCATTCCAAATCCTGACTGTCTGACCATCCGATCCGGAGCCAACTGGACTACCCTCACTGAAGAGAGCAGCAGAATTGAAGGGAGACCTCGAGGTAATGAGGCTGGCTGCACTCGAGATTGAGCCGGAGAGATCGAGGGGCGTTATATATGAATCACAAACCTTCAAAATCCGTACTTTGGATGGACTGCCATGTCGTCAGCACGCGGAACTTGACTTGCTCACGATCAAGACTTACTACTATGGCTGCACTCGCACCTAGAGACGAACGAGAAGGTGGGAGTCAGCGGGAAAAGAGGGTAGGGGTGACAGTGGGAGGAATGGCCAGAGTGATGTAGGGCAAGGACTGTCACATGCTGGCCTCGAGGCATCGGAGCGTCTAAAGAAGTCCTTCGTCGTCAGCGAGACTCCCTCGCCTAGCTATCATTCTATCATTGACTTTTAATTTCGCGTGCTGGGGTTGTCCTAATCTTGCCATCCCCCCCCAAACAGGATGAGTATAATGAACTTAATCAGGCCGAAATAGAATAGGGGTTGTCCACAGTAGTCCAACTCGGGCCCAACTTAGTAATCAACTTGACCGAGGGCCTGTACACTCGTCGAGAGAATCAATCCAGGTAATCCGCAGCAGTTCATTAATTAGATTCTGGAACTGCTCTTTCAAGTCATTCGCCTCCACTGACCCGGATCCTTCTCGAGGGGTCCGCACCATCTTCTCCTTGATAGTGGATTAAGCCTTGGCAAGGTGGTATGCCGTCCTTGGGATGATGAGGTATACATCCTAGCTTTCTCTGAGGTTCGAGAGCAAAAGAAACCCGCCCCGAGCATCTGCCGTTCGTCCAAGAAGTGCTTGCCCAGTGATTGTGCAATTGTCGACTCGCTGACGCCTGCCATCTGAAAGAGCCAATATACCTTGGCACGTTGCTCGTCGAAAGCCCAGGCATCAGCTCCTCGACGGCATTGACGCGCGTGCTGTTACCATAGGCAGGTGATGCGAGGGGCTTGGGGATGGAGTTCGTTAGTCAAGCCTGTAATTACATGAGGATCGCACTGTGGCACACTGCCAGTCTCAGGCTCACGAAGGCGAGCAGCTTCCGGGAATTGAACAATTGTTGATAGAACATATGAGGTCGATTGTGTTTCGTCGACCGCCAAAGCATTGTTATTTGGAGGGTCGCTCGGTTCTCCTTTCCGCGAACAGGTAGATGCTCGAGAAAATTTGAACGTACGAGTCCTCCTGGGTGACGATGGCGCTCTATAAGCACAGGAGTCGAGCAGCCATTGCGCTATCACAGCATTGGATAGAAATCATATCAAAGCATGTACAAGGCTCACAGTTTATACGGTTGCCGTTGGGGAACAGGCTCACAAGCAATGCGAATCATGTACAGTAGCAGATGTTGAAATGTACCACCGTGTCGTTTGATTGATTACCGAGGGTGGATCAGCTATGAGAGCTTCAGATGGCACTGCGCAAGTTTGAGATCGGCACGGACACGCAACAAAACAAAAGTGTGAATTCATTTAACGCGTACAATATCCGACAGTAGCACTAAAAGAAATGACAGCAGAATATCGCGGTTGAGTGGAGCAAACGAATAAAGGAGGGGGCAGTGTTAGAGGAGAAAAAGGGAAATTGGCGCTTCCAAAGTCGGCGCCTTTAGTATAACGAGGATGTCAGCGGACAAGCTATTGTCCACTCGTCCAATCTCGAGGCAACTCGCGTGCCGTCATGCGAAAAAGCAACAAATGTCACTCGATCCGTGTGGCCCTCCAACTTGGCTTCAAACCCACCCGTCCTCGCATTCCAAATCCCCACCGTCCGATCATGCGGTCCAGAGACAACCCGACTAGTCTCATTGGAGAGGACAACAGAATCGACCCCCGAGCCGCCGTCGGTGCAAAGCCCCATCGATCCCCGCTAAACCTTTGAGATATGTACTTTGGATGAGCTGTTGCGCCATCAGCAAGCGGAACTTGCTTACGACCAAGACTTACTGCTAGAGCTACACTCGCACCAAGACAAAGGAGAGGTCGGAGTCAGCGGGAAAGGAGGATAGGGGTGAGAGTTGGGGAAATGAGCGGGGAAATTTAAGGCCCAGTGCACTGACTGGCACGTGGTGGCCTCGAAGCGTGAAGCGTCTAAAAGAAGTCCTTCCCTGTCAATTAGAGCCACATATGTCATCAAAAATATACTGGCGTCTATCACATCGTTGGGTTCCCACAAGAGGTGACGCACCAGGCATCAGATACATACCCCTCATCCACACACGACCGATACGAATCAAGTTGTGTATAATACTTACGTAGCGTACTCGATAAGGTAGACAAAATCCATAGTCGACCACTATCACATGGTCAGAGTGTGATTTTGCGTGACAAAACCACTGGAAATTGAAAAGCAATTGCTGTACCCCACTTTGAGAAATCCATTCCCAAGGCCATGTAGGAATTGACGTTTCTGAAAAGGGACAGGTTCATAAGAGCAAGGCGAGAAATCTACACGAATCGTGTAATGCCGTGCCGTTTGGTTGGTTGCTGAGGGTGGATCAGCTACCAGATAGCACTGCACAGGCTTGAGCTTGACAGGGCACGGAGGGAACGAAAGCGTAAATTCATTTAACGCGTGTACAATATGCCCTACAAACGCAAAAAGAAATGACAGTAGGAGTGATACAAACGAACGTAGTTTCTCGTGGACAGGACGAAATTGAGGAAGAAAATGAGAAATTAGCGTTTCCAAAGTGGGCGTATTGAGTATTACGACGATATCAACGGACAAGCCACCGTCTGCTCATCCGATCCGGAGGCAACTCGCGTGCCGTCGAGCGAGAAAGCGACAGATGTCGCCCAATCCATGTGGCCCTCCAGCTTGGCCTCCAACTCGCCTGTCCTCGCATTCCAAATCCTGACTGTCCGATTATACGATCCGGTGGCAACTCGACTACCCTCATTGGAGAGAGCAACGGATCAAAGGGAGACCTCAAGGCAATGAGGCTGGCTGCACTTGAAACTAGGCTGCAGAGGTCGAGAGGTCGATATGCGTTATCTACGAGTGATCGTAGACCTTCAAAACCTGTACTTTGAATGGATAGCCATGTCGTCAGCACACGGAACTCGACTTGCTTACGATCAAGACTCACTGTGAAAGCCGGACTCGCACCAAGAAACGAACAAGGGGTGGGAGTCGGCGGGATGGGAGGATAGAGGTGAGAGTGGGAGGAATGGTCAGAGATATGTAGGGCGCGGACTGTCACATGTTGGCCTCGAGGCATAAGAGCGTCTAATTCGCCGTCAGTGAAGCTCCCACACCTGGCTATTATCAGCTTAGACTTTGCATGCTGCTTACCATGCCTCTCATACAGGATACGTATAATGAACTCAGTGAGGCAGAAACAGACTAGGCGCGTTCACGGTAACCCCACTTGGGCCCAACTTAATAATCAACATGATCGGGGTCTCTACATTAGTCGAGAGTATCAATGACAGGTGGTTCGCAGCGATTCACTAACGAGATTCTGGAACTGCTCTTTCAATTCATTCGACTCCACCAAGTCTGGGTCCTTCTCGAAAGGCTTTAGCCACTCTGCCTTGATAGTGTACAAAGCATTGACAAGGTAGTCAGTATGTCGTGTGTGGGACGATGAGGTGCGCATTACCGACATTTCTCTGAGGTTCGAGAGTGAAAGAAACTCGCCCCGGGCATCTGCTGTCTGTCCAAGAGCTCGTTCACTGTGTGATTGTGCAATTGTCGACTTGTTAATGCCTACCATCTGAAAGAGCCGATACACCTTGGCACGTTGCTCGCCGGACGTCCAGCATCCGGCTTTTTGAGGACATTAACGTGCGTGCCATTACCATAGGCAATGATACGGAGGTCGTCAGGACGAAGTTTGTCAATCAAGCCTGTAGTTATGTGAGGATCGCGCCCTGCCATTCTCTGACTTATAAAGGCAAGCAACTTACGGGAATTGAGCAACTGTTGATAGAGCATATGAGGCTGATTGTGTTTCACCAACCGCAGAAACACTTGCCTATAACATATTCTGTACGGTTATATTGGTGTGGAGTATATCGATCTGGGGAGCATGATCCGCGGCTTGAGTGCCTACCAGGAAGTGGGCAAGCAAGATAGGGGAAGAGTGGGAAGAATGGTCAGAGTTATGCAGAGCACAGGCTGTCACATGTTGACTTCGAAGCAGAAGAGCGTCTAGAAGAAGTCCTCCCTGTCAGTTGAAATTCCCCAGACGTGTCATCAAGAATACACCGGCGTCTGTCACTATGTTGGCTCCCACAAGAGAAGTGGCGCACCAGGCATCAGATACATCCACCCCATTCACAATGGGTTCGACCGATGGAATCAAGGAATTGTGCATAATACTTATGTAGCGTACTTGATGGCGGTTGGCAGATGATTTATGGGATAAGAACCAACGATGCTGCAAGTCGCAATCCAACCCTCATCGATCAGGTATGTACTTACTGCCCTCTATTCGAATGTGTCATGCTTATTTATCTTTATCTGCAGTCATGCGATTCCTGGAAGACAGTACTTGGCCTGCCGGGCTATTCACCGTCTTCGAGCATGCACGTGCCAATATGTTCGAGCATCAGTACTATGTCCCTATGATGAGCTCCTGAACTGTTGCTTCGGCGATGGTTTTAGCTTCTATGTTGCTCCCGAGAACTCTCCTAGAGATGACAGTCGCTATACCGTCGACTTCATCGTCTTCCTTGTGATGTTCAATGACAGTGACACACCCGTGCTTATGCCAGTTGGGATTGAAAGGCGGAACTCCCTTCACCGTGCAGAGAAACAAATACGGGATCAGTGGGCTTCATACCTGGAAGGGTTATCTTTTGGTTGTTGAGTTCTGGATATGCTTTAATATTTGGCGACTGCCCTATCCCTCGTCTTTGGGGCCTTAGTCTCCTCGGCACCAAGATGCGCACGGCGACAAGGCGTCATTCACAGTTGATCCTGAATACAGATCGCGCTCGGAGCCTTCGACACGCTTGCTTCTGCCGGACTTTCTGAGGGGAGAGTGGAATTTAGACATATTGTCGCGAGAGGGCTTTCAGAAGGTGAAGGTGGTGCACGGCATTTTAATTCAAGTCATGGCCTAGGAGCATAATTCGTGACTTTTGGCTCGGTCACACGTCATTCAACTTGAGCTCTTATTCGGTCATGAAGCCAGGTAGCTACGAGGCGCCGGCTGTGAGAGGTGGAACCAACATTGGCCCGTTTCTGTTAACCTGGTTGTCGATTGAGCGAATTCATCCAGTGCGAATCTGATATTGTGACATACGCGTGTGTGACCAAGATGGTGAGAGTGACATGACGTGAGTTATCGGCTGTCGCGTTCACGCACGCACGCAGCACCCACGATGGGTCTCTTCCAGGACACAAAGTATTTCCTAGCCAACTCTATACCCCCGCACCGTCAGGAACAGCTCGAATACGCTCTAAGCAAGAATGGCGCAACAAAGGCGCCCTCTATCACTGCTGCAACCCACATTATCACAAACTCACCATACTTCGAGGGTTGCGAGGATGTAGAGGCAAATGTCGCCATCGTTTCCGTGTGTCATCCTGCGCTTATGTATAATACTCCAACTCACAAAGTCTTGCAGGATTACTGGGTTGACCGCTCGCTAGTGCTCGGAAAGATCCAACCGTATGTCTTTCACCTAATTAAGTGCCCAATCTGACATCCATCAAGACCCCAATATTACTCTGTCGACCCGGCAATGCTCTTCTCAGGAATCATAGCCTGCGCTACCGAGGTACGCAACTTCCGTGTCTCTCACCTCCCACTAACTTGAGCCTGCAGCAGCTCCCGACAGCCGACCTCGAAGTCCTTTCTGCAGGCATCACTGCCCTCGGTGGTCAATGGCGTACCGGCCTCACCAACGACGTTACCCACCTCTTTGCCGTCAATACAACCTCCCAGAAATATGCCACTGCTCTCGCCCATCGTGAATCTACTGGCATCAAGATCCTACTCCCTCACTGGTTCGATGACTCTGTCAGACTCGGCATCAGGAACCTGCCCGTCGAGTCATATTTGTGGCCCGACCCGCCGTACCTGAAGCAGATTGGGATACATGACATCAGCGTACTTGAAGCTGGGAAGGATAAGGGAGATAAGCAGGAGAACAAGGCCAAAAAGAATATGATGGCCACCGCCAGCATCTTTACACCTGCCGCGGATTCCAGCATCCCTATTCCCAAGGATGTAGACTTGATGCCCGTGAAGAAAGGTATCTGGAACGGGAAGAAGATTTTGCTCAGTTGGACACTGAGTCTGTACGGCTCGAGGAGGGAGGCCGTTGAGGCCGGAATTCGGAGAGCGGGAGGGGAGGTTCTCAGGTACCCCGGGGACGGTGACGATGACCTCGATACAGAAGAAAAAGAGATCCGAAGGGACAAGAAGGAGGCTAGGGCAGTCGTCGAGTGTGATATTCTCATCACGAGATGGCGCAGTGGAAGGGCATACGGGAAGGTCCGAGTAATCATTATCCACCGTTACTTTTGCTCATAATCACTCAGGCCTTTCGACTACACCGGACAATCGGAACTCTCGCGTGGATGTACCACGTCCAGTCTACTGGTCACATGCCTCGACCCGTCGATCAACTACTCCACTACCCCATACCTCGCAAGCCAATTGAAGGCTTCAGCGCGCACGTATGCGTTTTGTACTATCACTTGGTTCTTCTGTTGACGCCACACTACAGGAAATAACAGTGACAAATTATACCGGTGAATCACGCGAATACATAAAACGCCTCATCTCCGCGTTGGGCGCAACCTTCACACCTAGCATGACCGGCCGCAACACCATCCTTATCGCGGCATAGTACGTCCTTTCATCGCCATCCCTTGCTCACTTGGTCCCTCATATGTGTACACCAGCATCCACGGTATCAAAGCCGAAAAGGCACGCGCCTGGTCTATCCCCGTCGTCAATCATACTTGGCTTGAGGACTGTTTCATCCAATGGCGCCTCCTCACACCCGCAACCGAGAAATACATCATCTTCCCTCCAGGTGTTGATTTCAGCAAACTCCTGGGCGAACGTGGGGTAGGCGTGCGAGGCGTCGAGTTGTGTGAGGAGGAAGAAGGTAAAGGAGAGAGTAGTGAGGAGGAAGGCATGGATGTGGACACAATGGAGCCGGGAGTAGATGCGGGGCCTGTAGTAGACATTGACGACGGTGGTGACAAGGTGTTGAAAAACGGTGTCGGTGACGATATCGATATGATCAGTATGTCGGACACGGACGATCCAAGAAACGACTCGACCCTCCATCACGACCCTCCCACCAACAATAAATCGCCAGCGAAATTGTATGGAAGGATGAAATCTGACAGGGAAATTTCGGAGTCAGTATCACCGGCGAAACGAGGTCGCGAAAATAGCCACACCTCACCCTCGAAACGTGCTGCGCCGCCGACGAACGTGACACCTGCGAAGTCCAAGCCTACTTCGCCCATGAAACGACGGAAGATTGTCGAGAGCGAGGATGAGGATGAAGTGCGTATGGATGTGGAACGTGCCGACGAACCTGAGGAGGATAGGGTGGTGAATGTTAACAGGAAGAAGGCGATTCGTACACGCAAATCCGCGCCAGTGGATGCCGATGAGCAGGAGGAGGAAGAGGAAATAGAGCCTGTTACGCCTTCGAAGAAGGCAAATAGGACGAAGACTGTCGTAGGGCCGACG
Organism: Podaxis sp. C-F-101400; assembly: GCA_018524895.1. Classification (NCBI taxonomy): domain Eukaryota; kingdom Fungi; phylum Basidiomycota; class Agaricomycetes; order Agaricales; family Agaricaceae; genus Podaxis; species Podaxis sp. C-F-101400. Next base: position 40,799 of record JAEUWR010000503.1, on the reverse strand, counting down.
AAGAAGCGCAAAGTTGTTGTGTCTGGACCTGAGTCGATGCCTGATCTCGAATTGTCGGATGACGACGATGTACTGGATCGCACGCCCGAGTTTTATAAATCGTCGGCAAGGTCAAAGTCGAAATATGGCGGTACAAAGGCACCGGCCGCAGAGGAAGAAGAGAGCGAGGAAGAGAGGCGGATCGGGAAGAACGTGGAGGGCAAGGAGCGGCAGAGAAGTGATAGTAAGGAAGAAGAGGAAGAGCGGATGGTGTCCAGCGCGAAGAGACCGGCTTCTGGGAGGAGCGGTCCTTCAAGACGAATCACATTGGAACAAGAGGATGATCGGGACGAAGACGAACTCCCAGCTCCCCAACCTGCGAAGAAGAAACTCGTGCGCAGACTTACGAAGGAGTCGAGCCTCCAACTTGCACAGGAGAAGGAGAGGGAGAAGGAGAAGGAGCGAGATAGACAGTCCGAGTCGAGCAGTGCTCCGCGGAAGCTGGTTCGTCGCGCAAGCGGGAAGGTCGCCACGCCGTACGTTGAGTTGGAGCCACCCAAAGGGACTGAGAAGGAGGATACAACGAGGGTCCAGGTTGGGAGGACTGCGGATAAGGAGGATGCCGACGCACCAAAGGTCGGTCTATTGAAGACGACGCGAGGGGACGCGAGGACCCGCGTCAAGGCAAAGAGTGCCAAGGCCAAGGCGAGGGAGCTTTATTCGGATAGCGAAGACGAGGTCGTGGGGATTGTTGAGGCCAAGGCAGGGAAAGGAGCAGTCAAAGGTAAAGGCAAGGGCAAGGAGACAACGCGACGGGAGGCGAAGTCAAAGGCGCAAGGTGGCAGAAAAGCAAAGCGGGCGCCTTCATCTGAGGAAGAGGCCATGCCCGTAGAAAGTGAAGACGAAGACGACGAAGATGATCGCAAGAGAATACCGGCGAAAGAATCTACCTCGATATCTACCTCGAAACCAGCACGGACATCGCCGCTTGCTCATAGGGTATCTGTCGTGGTAAACCCACCCCCCTCCGTGCGATCGTCTGCGAAGGCCAAGGGCAAAGATAAGGCTATCGACGTCGACTCTGGCGCATCTTCCCTTTCGGAGGACGGCGGTGACGAATCTCCACGGAAACCCGTATCGTCGCGACGAGGCCCAACACGCCGAGTCAAGAAGACGGAGAGCATTCATGTCGAAGCTGGTGAAAAAGCCGCTGCGTCGACTTCTCGTTCCAAACCGATTTCGTCACCAGTCAAACCCTCGTCTACTTCGTCCAAACCGAAAGTAAAGCCACGGTCTCAACACCCCTCATCGACATCAAAACCGACCGCACCACCAACATCCTCACCTCTCTCCACAATCCACACGCCGAATACCGATATCAGCGAACCCCCCGCCAAGAGAGGTGCGGCTGCCAAAGCGGAACAGAAGTTGAAGGTGATGATGCCCGATGCGACAAAGTTTGAGCAGGAGATGCGGAAGGCGAGGAAGTCGGGTGGGCCTGGATTGAGAGGTATCGGTATTGGTACCTGGGAACAGGAGAAGGAGAAGGAGAAGGAGAAGGAGAAGGAGAAGGAGAAGGAGAAAGGGACTGCGTCAGTGATAGTCCATGCGAGCGGAAAAAAGAAAAGGAGCTCGGATGCGATGGATGTGGATACGGAGGGGGAGGCTGAAAAGAAGAAGAAACGACGGACAAGCACGAATGTTAAGGAGGAAAAGGAGAATGAAAGTGAGGGAGATGAGGAGGCGGAAGTAGTCGTTTCGGCTGCGAAAACAAAAGAGAAAGGGAAGAAACGAGAGTCGGATCAAGGGCTAAAGTAAGTCGACACTGACCCATTTACGGCTATGCTGATTTCTTCGCTAGAACCAACAAAATATACTTGATGACAACGCAGGCGACGCTGCCCGATAATGTAGTGAAGGTGCCTCTATTTGCCGTTGCGTTCTTTGCCGTTACTTACCTATCAATAGTCTCTCGAGAAGCTCGGTGTTGTAATAACAACCAAGCCTTCGCAGTGTACACATCTCATCGCACCCCACCTGGTACGAACTGAAAAATTCCTGTGCGCACTGGCTGCCGCTCCGCACATTCTTGAAGCATCATGGGCCATGAAATCGGCTGCAGCGAAGCAATTGTTACGTGTGTATCTCGTCCTCTCTGTAACGCTGGAGCTCTTTAACATTACTCTCAGCCGAAAGCCAATTTCTGCTCCGTGACCAGGCTGCTGAAGCCAAGTACAAGATGAGACTCAGTGAAGCACTCGCCAGAGCAAAGGGACTCAAAGGCACACTTTTCGCTCAAAAGACATTCTACATCACGCCCAAAACAAAGGTTGATTTTAAACTTCTCAAAAGCGTTGTAACCGCGCACGGTGGTCAGGTAAAACATTGCTCTTTTCCTCCTTGTTGACTGCCACTTTAAGACCACATCATCGTAGCTCTTACAACAATCACCAACAATTCGGATGTTGAACGGACACCCTGATCGACATATAATATCGTGCCCTGAAGATATATCTATCTGGCGGCCGTTGGCGGCGCAGAACATCCCGATCTATACGCATGAGTTTCTTCTTATTGGCGTCTTGAAGCAGGAGTTGGAGTGGGACAATCCGACGTTCAGGGTTGAAGGATCGCACTAATCTTTGGACTCTGATCTTATGTATTTACTGCCCTTGGGCTTTGTATTATGATGGGACTGCATTTTGATTTTTGTTTGCTGCACCAGTACATACAAATCCTGCATTGTCGCCCCAGATGACGATCTCTACAAGCGCCAAGGTTGATCGGCCCAGGACTTATGCACGTGGGAAATGTGGTTGCGATCGTGATCGATGATTGTGGGTATTTGGCGTCGTCTGGACAATCTCCACGTTTGTAGTTGGGCGTCGCTAGCAACCAGAAACTCTGCGGTTTTCTCTCTGCGCAGGCTACAGCTGCTGTGCGTATGGTGTAGTCAGCGCGTTCCACTCATTTGCTGTTGTATTGCTGTGAGTTTTTGTTTCGCCTGCACGGGACGTGGCTGATTGTTTCTTTGTATTTTGATCCTAGCTTTAGTTGGTCTTCTTGCTTTCACCCTCTTCTCGTTCTCTCTCATGGTCAGCTTCGGAGACTTTCAGCCAATTTGCTCGTGGACTCCCAGCTATCCCTGGTGCAACCTTTTCTATCGCCAGGTATGTTCGACGCTCTCTGTATTTAGCACATTGTTGATTGATTTTGTTTCAATATCAGCTTCTCGACAAAGCTAGTGATATCCTCCAAGGGCCCTCTGCCGACCCAGCCTCTGCGCCTGTCGGTGTCAATCCCCAATGCGGAATTCCTCGAGTCGGAACCAATGGCTCAATTTCGAATATCGCCAATATCGTAGCGTGTGGTGTTAGCATCCTGGTCGTCCTGATTCTCATCCACCTTTGTCACCGTCGGAAAGCTGCCGTTGGTGTGTTGCGCGCCACCCTTGTCATTCTTCGCGCATCTTAATCTTCTTTCAGGTCGCGTTGAGCTACGAACGCTCCTCATTGTCTACCTCCTCACCCTCCCTCTTCAAATCATCACGAACGGGTCGCTCCTTGAACAAGGCTCAACGGCTCTCGTCGTCTTTACTGCCATTCACGCCGGTCTCGTAGTCGCGCTTTTCTGGATACTCATAACTAACGCAATTGTTGCTACACAATGGATAGAGGATGGAACTATGGCTAGTATCGCGGTGTGTGTCGCCAATACTCTTTCCAAGATGTTCTTTCTAACTTCTTTTCTTACCACGCAGCCTATGTCTATCTTTTCTATTGTCCTCTTTGGCGGAACAATGTATATCTGCCTCGACGTTGCACTTGGAGTCACAAACGCTATCGGTGGCCTTTCTAACCCCCCTGAGCGAATCAAAAGCATTCCATTGTTCGTGCTGACGAGTATTTGGCCGCCTGTGTGAGTGTCTATTTTTCGTTCCTCTCTCTTATCCGCTGTCACGACCTCGTGCCTTCACACGCGTGACACTGACCTTTGTCGCATATCGGTTTTAGTTCGGTCGTTATCTATCTCGCTCTGATGTCCTGGATCGTCCTCCACGTTCTCAATGAAACACGACCCATGTGGTACTACATGCTCTCAGCAACTCTCTTTGTTCTCGCACAGCTGGCCTGGTTTTTGCTGAGTAGAGTGATCTGCAAGGTACGTCCCCCGCCCACTAGCTCCCCGAGCTATTCGCGATACTCGGATGTTGATGGCCTATCACTGCAGGGCTCCAATGAGAAAGTTGATGGGTCATTCATAGCGACGCTGCTCGAAACCGCGGCTGTGGGAGTTTTGTTTTTAGCGTGGAGAAGTATAACTGAAGGTGCGTGGTAACGTTGTTCGGGTAATAGTTGGAAAGGCTCATATGGTGCCTGTCATGTGTTCAGAAACATGGGACGAAGACTTCCACTATTGATGATGACCGTCTGCAACACTTTTTCCGTTTAGATCCCATCACAATGCCGATCCTCTACTACCTTCGCTAATATCCATCAACCCTTTTTCGACTAGTGGGACACAGCGGTACTCTGAATGTCATTACCTCCCCGAGGAAACTTGCATGTACAAAATACTGTTGTACCACTTCGTTTTCGACCCCCCGCCGCCCGGATGTCCAACGTTTCTTTTACTTGTGTTTCCTCCTTTCCTCGTCCAGGTATCGTTTCTAAACTGCAATATTCTCCCGTTCTTTCTTTCGTGACCCAGTATATATCAATATTTGGATGATACATACCCAACACTAGTTATTGCTTAAACTTTCTTCCAATATTCTCGAGTCTTTTTGTAGGCGTGGTAGGTGTATGTCCATCCAACAAAAATATACCACAAATACTTTTCTTGGTTGGCGTTTCTTGTTTCAACATACTCGACGTTCCCGATTGATCGCAAGCTCGGACTGGCCATTATGTACAATACATGTCTACTCTGAGAGAAAACCATAAACAAGGTGCGAAATCATCATGTCGTGGTATCGTCGAATCAGCCACCTCAGCTTTTACTCGTTGTGTGCCATATTGTTTGTACCATAGTCTGAAAAAAGCATCAGGAACAACTAAGTTATGACAACAAGATCGACTCACAAACTCCAGCCAAGATGTCCTTCAAGCTCAGAGATATGAGGAGGTTTGTCATACTCGCCGGGCTCATGTTACCTCGCATACCAATAAGGTAGGCCATGAGACCAGCAACATGGGGAGTCGCCTTCGCGAAATGAGCACGCTGGCATGAATAAACCAAAAGGAAGTGCTTACCATGGAAGTCCCGGTAAGAGTACTTGTTGCAGTTGTGCTGCCAATCCAAGCACTGATGATGTTTGATCCAGGGGCATAGATGTCGACGCAAGATCCAAAGTTAGACCATGCAGCACGGGAGTCCATGATGGTCGCCCCACCGACCGTGGTCACTGCCGGAGCACGAGCAGGGGATACATTACAAGCGTCGTTGCCGTCGTTGCCAGCAGCAACAGCGACATGTATACCAGCGTCCACAAGCTGATTGTATTTTATCAAGATAAGGTGTTCTTTGATTAGGATATAATAGTACTTACGGCGCTTACGGCGTTGTCGAAGGTTGTCGATGCAGGGCCACCAAGAGACATAGACACAACCGCGGGTCTCTTAGAAGCCTTGTATTGCTGGATTATCCAGTTCAAGCCGGAGACACTATCAAATATGGGTTGAAGAAATGTGGCAGTTCTATTGGAAGATACTCACATATCTGCGATAGCACCACCTCTTCAGAATGTCAGTAGATGGTTGCACAACCGTTAAAAGAAAGAACTCACCCATTATCAGCGAGGACCCTGACGGCGATCAAATTCGCAGCTTTCGCGACGCCAAACTGGCTTCCGGCAGCAGTGCCCCTGCGTATTTGTCCAAGTGAGTGCCCACGTCGAGGAACTCTGGAAGCATATACGTACGCGCAGTGAGTCCCATGGCCGTTCACATCAGCATCACTGTGTGTATATGTATGGGATATCGGTAAAACGACTTCTTCTGAGGGTCATTTTACTCACGCGAATCCACCAAAGGTGGCACCCCAGCGAGCACGGCCACCGAACTGAGACTGTGAAAAGAAGTGCTCGGATTGGTAATGCCAGTGATCCCCGGTTCGAGTTCACTTACATGTGCTGTGTAAATACCTGTGTGAGAGAATGAAGACCAGTCAGTATCCCGAGTCAACGACGGAGCGGAAAATAGGACGTTCTCACCGGTGTCTTAAGGATATGGTGTTAATCAGCCGTTGTGAAAGTGATCCGCAGCGGGTGTTCATACTCACCAACAATATATATGTCAACGCCCGCGCCGGCGGTAGCGTCGTAAGTATAGCTAAATGTCAGGGCACTGCGTATATTATCAGACTACGTGTTACGCATATGAGAGCGAAAGACTCGCCTGGTGTCCTGGTTACTGAGCTTCGTCATTGCACTCAAACGTGAAAGGCCCCACGGAGCATTACTCCTAGAATGAATGTTAGCGGGGCTGGAGATTTGAGAAAACTCGGAGACCAACTGGGTAACCATAGTATGTACGACGCCGTCCTCGGCAATGGATTGGACATCAGGGTTTGCACGAAGAGCATTCAATGTGTCTTGATCGAGGTGTCCGGCGAAGCCGTTGATGGCGTCCCACTCATGGGTGACAGTGGCGTTTCGCTTGACCTGGCTGATCAGGCTACCCCTCGCAGCACCTGGTTTCAACGTGACGAGGAACCTGCCCGTAGTTTCACCGGCAAAGCTCTCGACAGCGTGGATAGCGGTAGGTGCGCCGAGTGCTAAAGCGGCAAAGAGAGCTAGGGTAGCGAAGAGAGAAGAGAGGAAATGCATAGCCGTTTTCCTGAATCTGAGGAGGTACACGGTAACCACCGGTTTGGGGCCCCGTTAGAATCAATACGCAGGTTTTTATGCGGGAGCTCCAGATGCTTGAGCATATGTATTTGAACACGTTTATGCTTCTGTATCAGCGTCAGGACATGGCGCTTTGCCAAACGGCGATCAGAAATAAACCTTGATACTGGCGAACTGACCCGTATGCGACATGCCTCGGGGCGATTATTTTGGGGATGTGTGGTGTAGCTGGAACTTCGGGATTATGTCCAGTGGCGCTGTGCTCGGCACCTTCGAATCAGGTCAGCTGGGCTTTCAATACTTGTCATCCCTCTGGTATGACAAGAGATTGACAATGCAAATCATATCCATGGGTTTGAGGTGGATGCGTTGGGTACGCCGGTTGATCAACCGGCCAGTATACCGTGAAGACTTTGCCGGGAGTCACTGCGAGCTCATAGTAATTCTGTAATTCTAATCTCACGGTAGCATTGATCCGTCTCCTGGTATGCGGACTCACCGGCGAGGAATAGCGACGAGTATCTCCTGGGCTCGTGCATTTCCACCTTGTGGTGAGTTGTCGGATCAAATGGCCCTGGAGATAGGGCGATATAAGCGCGTTAAAAGTGGATGGGCTATCTTTATCGACGGCCGAAATATTCGGTGCGGATTCAGTAGCATACTTGCGCTCATTCTATGTCTCGTAATCAGTGGAAGGCCTCATGGTCACCCTGCTTCGGATAACAACTGCATACTTTAAATTGGGAAAGATGTCGTGGTCTTGGGCGTAATCCAAACCGCAGCATCAGAATACCCGAATGAACTGCCAGGAACATATGACGGACCGTAACATAGTAGCTGGTACGGAAATAGAACAGTCCACCTGAGGATAGGCGATTAAGATATAAAATGGGTACTAGGACTCCCAGGCAAACCATGCATCGCATGGACCTCATGCACAGATGACGGGTTTGCCGCAATGACATGATCAGAGGGGTAGTCAAATGAGGATGTGCACTCGTGGTAAACGGCTCCAGCGCAGGACGCACCCGTTATGGGCCCTTAAGGAAAGGGGAAAGTGATAGACAGCTCACAGGACAACAACATCAATGAGTGGCTCGGAGGTTCATTGGAAGGTACGTATACCGCAGGGAGAGGGGATACAAGAGGTTATCGAAGTAGTAATCAAAGTTTATCTAAATGCCAGTATATATAGTTGTTTATATCCGTTGTCGTAAGTGGTGAAAACAGGCTTACACAAGCAGGATTCCAAATTGAACCCATCCCAGATTCCCAATGAACACCATTGGCCTCTTCCCAGGGCAATACCAGTGTTAGTTGTACAAGTAGTTGAAGGCAATAACTGGCCCGACATAGCAAGGTTAAATAGAATCCTTTTCCCAATATGATGTAGCTGTTGAGCTAACGACCCCTTCAATGTTGAGATGGTCGATCATCATCTCGGCTCTTGCTCCTGGGGCTTGCCTCTTCTTGATAAAGAAAAAGATCATTGGGCAAGTCCATCCTCGCCTCCGTCCTCACCAGGGATAGACACTTCGGGTGGAAATTCGCCCTTTTTTTACACCAATTTTTACCCATTAGGCTCCTGCACTTCCACATCAGATGAACCGACATCAATTATGGATAGCCTTTTATCTCTCCTATCCATAATCTAAGCAGCAAGTTGGATTTCTGGTTGGTAGGTGTCGTAATATTCGTGGATCATAAGGGTGAGGATGGCACTGTTAAGGCCAAGTTACCTTTGGCACTACCAAAGTGCCATCTTTTCGAAGGTAATAATGGATCGGCGGCATTTGTGATGCTGGTGAGCAGTGTTGCGATTTTGGAATTAGCCATTTTCGTTCATTTTATTTAACCTTTCATATGCAAAGATTTTCTGCCACAATAACATTTCAACTTTCGAACCGCCGCTCGCCTGTGTTGTGTAACAACAAGCAAGTAAATGATATTCTAAGTCGTTTAAGCCTATTATAGTACACGAACGCACTTCTTGGTTACTCCAAATCGTGCACCGGATAGACCCACCGCAGACTCCATATGGTCTACATGTGCTATCTTCACTTCCAACCCGTGCCGGGTCTGTCATGCGTCATCCGCCCTCTGACATGCGTTGCCATCGTTTACCGTGCCGAACTGTTCGATTGTTAAAATATAACCTTCAAGGCGAACTCCAGTGGTACCCCCCTGTTCCAAGAAGTGGGGAGAAAACAGTGAGTAGCAAATCTACGTTGAAAAGCATCCAACGAAACCCAAGTCAGAGCAAAAGACGAAAGCACGTAACAATCCTATTGCTACTGTCGCAGCAATAAGAAGCGTCTGATAGGAAATCACCCGGGCAGAAACAATGAGCCAAAGTGTCTTCGATTCATATGCTGTGCCTAAATACTGAATTGCTATCTGGGCGTCCTTCCTGCTCAGCGCTCAACTATCGTTGATCCCGAACTTTAACACCCCGTTAGCATGTGCACTGTCTCCCCATATGATAGAAATGTTTTCTGACGGTGCTTCAGTCAACATTTCTAAGGCTGGAGACTCACTAATCTCTGCGGTTCCAACACTTCGTGGCGCCTGCTGTTACGTGCCTCATGCATCATGTGACACCTGGGTGCTGTGATATTTATTTATTTTTATGTCTGGTGATTGAAGCCTTGAAGGCACATTCATGTCACTGTAAAGCCGCAACACTTCATCACTTTCATCGATCATCAAATCCAGCGCCGTTCGAGCTTAACTGACTTGCCAGCTCACATCACGCCACGCCATCATTCAGAATGTATTATGATCCCCAGCCATATATTCCATACATGCCTCCAGCTAGGAATACACTACCCACTATACCCGTTGAACCTATAGACATGGGAGACGCACAAGACCTCGGAGTTGCTGCTGCGTCTTTCGGCATCGCTGTCTTTGCTCTCGCAGGCGCCTTCCTCCAGCTCATGATATCCGTCAACATTGAAGCACGGCGGAAAGGCAAACGCGATAGGTTAGCTCTCGGAGAATGGGCAATCTCAAACCCGGAACTCAAACTTTTCTTCCACAAACTTTGCCACTTTTTTCACCTTACATCGCCTTGGGGAGATCCCCGGCTCACTGTCCCATTCATAACCGTCGGTGAAATGGAAAAATACCTGAAAGCAGAGGCAAAAACACATAAGCGCCCAATGCTCGCACGACGGATGCCTCATCGCCTTGTTCCAGCGGCCAGTCTAGCTATCACGAACGGCGGGGGAAGGTACAGTGGACGGATGTATGCAGTCCGCGAAACGACTCGCAAGAGGTGCGAAGCATGTTGGTCGGATGCGATGGACATGTGTGGAATGAACCGTGACTTCTGGGGCCTCCTCACGGCTGCCAGTGCTCAAGCCTGTGATGGCCAAGTCCGACCCGCCAACGCAGTAACCAACCTCCATAGCCTTTGCGGGTTTGGTCGCATCATGGGATTACGCCAAGTCACCTGCACAGCGAATCGCATCACGATGACGAACGGCGGTGCTTCACTATACCTCGATCTATATGCCAACGTCGACCGTCCTACGCGTTTGGCCCACTTCAGCGGGTCGCCGAATGGCCGATATTTGATCATAGAAGAAATGTCTCAACATACTGCACAATCTGTTTACGCGGATGCCGTATGGGCGACAGGCAACGTTCCTGATGAAGCGCGCCTGACGCCATTCTCACGCAGCCCGTCACCCAAATTTTCTGACAGAAGACTCCTCATACCTTCGGAGTTCCCTCAGCTACATCATGTCCCTCATACCTTATCTTCAGAAGCCTGGGATTCCGATTTTGAAGCTTGGGCTCATGACATGGTTCAAAATCTCACCCGCTCACGAGTTGGCAACGACACCCTCGTCGATCTAATCGACCTCATTCACAGCCCAGTCGTAATCACGTGTATCCGTACTTATCCAGTTGGTGAATTGACATCTAAACAACGCCCGGCATGCTATGCAGCTCTTCGCTGGTGTACCAGACATTGGTACCTCTGTCCTTTCCAATCTGCTGTTCTCTCCTTCCACTCTAACACAAGTGCACCACGACCTCGCCTTCCTTCACTCGGAACGGGCGTAATCGGGCCAGAGTTTGTCACATCAAGTGAACAATCGCGTGAATGGTACCACGTCGTTCACAATGCCATGCCCTCATTGACAACGACTACCTTTGTCGATGATCATTCTTGGTCTCAGATCGTCGATTTCGCCAATTCCCACCTCGATAATCCAGACGATGCGGGCAGTAAACTCCCAATGCAGGCACACATAGTCTTGACAAAACTCCTACAAACTTGGAAGCTCTTTCTTATTGAGGAATCAGGAATCTCGAGCAGTGATATCAAGTATCAACACCCTCAAAGTGCGAGGTCGCAGGAAGAGACGGAAGCGGTGCTGGCTGCACTCACAATGGCGAGTATTGCCATAGCTACGGATTCGAATGAAGTCGGGGATGCAGAAGCCAATAAAGCAGTTGAGATTGAGTTTGGTTGACGGTGTTAACGCTGCGAGGAAAGCTGGATCAACACTTGCCGTTCCTTGTATTTTGGGGGTGCTATGGACATGTGTGTACATCAGTTTGCATATTTTTAGGTTGGCATGTCGCTACTTCCATCTGGGTGTTTGTTTGCCTGGACTTCGGCGCAGCGTGGGTGTTGAAGCTCTAACGGCGAGGACGGCAAAGATCATGACGAGAAGAAGGCGGTGATACGTAAGGGCTGAAGGAAGAGAAACCAGGCGTTGCTCTCGTTCCGAGTCATTGACTGACCGTGTGACGAATTGCGGCTTCTCTTTGGATGATGCCAAAACCCGACGATCTGCAACATAACCTACCTGTCGATATAATACTTGGGGGATATAAGGTGACCGGAGCATTCTCGGTCAATTTCTCATTACGGCGAGCGGACCCTGTCATCTCCTGGACAGCGTGATCACTTCTTGTCAAATCCTTTCACCAGAGCGAACACAAGACAGGTCGCTCTGAACATCAATGCAGTGTAAATCATAAGATAGCTGCACCTCTGAGGGAGAAAAGAGGCATGTACTGAAGGAAAGACACAGAACAGTCCCTGTCTTGATGTTCCCTTTCGGTTTTGCACGGTCGCCGATCTCAGTGGAGGCCAGGATACAAACTCAGATACGAGGTCGTATCCTCGGAAGGCGATGGTCGCGAGCCCCGTGGCGGGAACAAAATGTACTACAAATGATATCTTGTAATCCGCAACTTGTTGATGCAGATAGGATAATTACCGGTCGTCTGCCGAGGCTGGTCGGCAAAGAATTATCCGAGGGGCAGTCACCGCCTTGCGTCTGTGAGGCACATGCTGTTAACACTACCTTGTCTACAGAAGGCAAAAGCAAGGATGAACTTATTCTTGTCGATAACAACGCGGCCACCACACTTCACTCCGTACGTTGGCCGCTGAAAGAAAGGCTTATCACTGCGGAATGAAATGAGCAAAAGTGCAAGGTTCTACCACAGAGCCCCTTCCAGGTATTCACGATTGGCACAGCGAGAAGCCATGAGGGAGACCACAACACACACATTCGGCAGTCGGCCCTCGACTATTGCCGGAAATCCCAACTTTGACAACTTTGGCACAAACCAACCTGCTCGAACAGGCACAGTGAGACTGTTCGAAGATGGACAGTTGTGAGATGTGCTATTTCAAGCGGCAAACTTTAATTACTGGAAGGAGTTGAGCCTGATGCGAGTTTGGCACGCCATATGCGTGTGAAACCAAAAAAATATTTCTCACCGTCGATGACGTGGGAGGCACACCTGTCGGAAAGTGAGAAACAGGCCGGGGAGAGGATAGACTTCCCATGACGCGCACTCTCATTCGCTGTGCATCGAAGAACCCCATTGCTTCATGATCTGGGGTGGACAGCGATGAAAGGGGCATCTGAATTGGGTATATTTTCACCACGTTGCTTAGGGTTGCAAGCAATTTAACGACGCGCTTTGTTCCAGAAGCGGACATGCCCGCCCTGAATTCCTCGGAAAGCTTAATGGGAACTTCTCCATATTGGGATGGTCGTTTGTGGGCGGCAAGGGGAACTCACTGCATCGCATGCCATCCCACTACCCTGTAATTTTGGCTCATCAGACCTTGTACCAAACTGAGCGCTTGCTTTTATCCAAGCCGTTGGGACGAGAGTATAAGAATGCAGGGCTCCATGTCATTCCATTCCTCAGTCAAGTCAATAAGATCAACGCGCCTCCCACTCTAGGAACTCATACATAGCTCCACTTGACATTCTAGTGTCCGCTCCTTCGCTCGTACATAAATCTACCAATTCGCAATGCAATTCCACTCTGTCGCCACTTTCATCGTTGTTGCTTGTGAGTTTCTCCTCTTCCACTTTTGGGCCGCGATCCTCACGGTGTCCGCCCTTAGTCGTAGCCGCAAGCCAGGCTTCACCTGTCCCAGTTTCCGACTCAGAAGCAGTCACCGTTCCCAAAGTCGTGGGCAATGCAGAGATTCCTGCTGATCCTGTCATAGACAGCTCTTCCCCGGTCGTTGAGAGGGGATGTAAGTTCTGGTGCTGGTAAATTTTCGGCTTGATGGTACGCTCCTTCTCTCAATTGCAACCGGCTCCCTCAGGCTGACGACTGCCTTAGCTGATAACAGACTCGAAAACTTGTCGTAATCCCAAGTTAGAGTCCCTGGATCCTAATCCAGTCGTCCTGCTTATTATCCCACACTCCTTTCTCGACCAAGTCGATCAAGCCCACATTGGTCCCTTCCACTCCTTTAATTTTTCCCCTTTGCTGTCTCTCGGACCTTCTTGCGCAACCTATAATTTCCGACTCCTGCTGGACGGTGCTCCAATGTAGCCTTACCTCTGTCTCCGCTGTATCAATCCATACCCGTATTTACTTATTTACCATATTTTGTGTATTGTATCGTCTTCGACCTTCGTCTCTGGAAAGGCATCGCAGCCACACATAGATTAGGATGCTTGTTTTTTTTTCTCTCTATTCGGGTTACGGGCTCATCTGTATACTTTAGGCACTCAATCAATAACAGCTAGGGAACTCAACTATCACTGAATTGCCAATCAACCGATAAGTGTCATCGTGGTCGACCTTGGTTCCAATTATGTCTCAAATGACACAACCAACTGAGAATAAGGTAGTTGTTATCTTTCCCCGAAGTAGCGCCGGACACCGAGTTTGGCAGTGTTCCCACTACCAAGGACAACACCAAGCAAGCTATAGTCTTAGGGTTAGGACTCGATAGGAATTCAAGTCACAGCATTCCTAGCGAAGGTTAGCCCTACGTACCCCGATGCCAAGATCTTGAGGTGCTCGATAACGGATATTATATGTACTTTGTTGGGGTTGGTGCCAGTGTATTACGCTTAAACCCGGAATTTCGTAAATCGAAAATTATTTCTCACACATCGGGAAACTCTATTTTCGGCATAAAATGGATATTGACGGAATCAGATGTGGGTACAAGGCCCGTTGCAATCATCGCTGTTGTTCATTTAACGGTTGTTACAGGTGATGGATACAACATCTCTAAATCATACGTTCAAAGAAGTAGGATACCTTCGCGCTGCCTCGTCGACTACCGCAATTTTGGTGGAGACACTTGGATTCCTTGTGAAGTCTTGTCTGTTTTCTGTCCCCCGGAACCGAGTGCTTTGGCAACGACTCCGTTATAAAGGCTCAGTTGCTGTGTAACAGAGAACAAAATTTTCTTTATCTAAATGAAACAACAGAAAGGAGCTGCGGCGACACAGTTCGCACCTATGTTGATGAGTGGAGGTAGAGAGGGTGCAGTAGTGCTGATGTGTGAGGTTGTGTCGGTGGTAACAGAAGCAGTTGCTGCTGTCGTAGTTCGGACAATAGCTGTTGCTCCAGGTATGGTAATAATTTCCGGAATTGTTGTATACGTTTCTATATAGGAGCCTAAGGCGCCAGCGGTGAGGATCCGGCGGCATAATGGTCTCTCTTGTAGTCTGAAAATAACGCATTTGAATTCAATAGATGGATATGTTTATTTTTACTTTCACAGACGTGCACGCAAACAGGTGGCTCTTCCACCAAAACAGGCCTAGCGTGTAGATGTTCATAGACTGGAGCATAACGATACTTGGACTAGAGGTGCACAAGCGATGCAGTCCCTCAAAGATACAGACTGATGGTCTGGCGGGACTGCAGATGCAGTGAGCCATGTGTCACTGAAGTAACGAAATACAAACATCAGACGTACCTGTTCTGGTAAGGATTACAAGGTAACAAGAACAACAATGTGGGCCATTGCATCGAGGGGACAGATGGAAGAGGATACGCGGCTGGCCCTAGTCAAAGGAGTCTCCTTTCTACCGACTGACCCACGGATGTTGTCTGTCTTGGATCTGGCCTTGTTAAGTGGAAGGAATATAATGTCGATGCTGGTGAATCACAGAGCCAAACAAACTACCTCACCATTCAGTGTGGTTGGCAACGCCAACAACAACGACCACCATGACCAAAATCGAGCAAGAAGAGCTCCTGCCCGACGTGAACCATGATAAGGACCAAATCCAGTACGAGAAGGCTGCTTCCAACACTAGGGTAGACGACGCCCACGAGGGTGAGGGTGACGAAGGGAAGACGGTCCTCGACGATCCCCGGTTCAACCCACCTCCACCGTCACCGTGGAAGCGTGTCGCGCTGATTGTGCTCGTCGTCCTGCTCTTCTATTTTGGTTTCCAGATGCGTGCCACACTTCTGCAGGATAGGAAACCCAAAGTCATCTATGCCTCTCGGTACGCTCTTAGTTTGCTCATAGATGACGTACCTAATCCACGAGCATTTAGCTATTCGAAGGAACACAAGTTCAGGCCTGCTGCGAGCCCCATCATCACGGAAACGCTGAAGGATGGTCGGATACGATTGCGGGGTGCCCTTCCCACACCAACGCCAACGCCCACTCCCACAAAGGCTGCGGCGAAGAAGAGGCGATCTGGTAAAGCTGGTCGAGCTAGTGGGAAGGCTAAGAGGAAGAAGGCAGCTCCTGCTGCAGCGAGGCAATGATCCGTTGACGCTAGTCAATGGCTCTTGTAAGTGCATCTTCTTCGATGGGCCAAACCCTAAATTCATCATTGAGTATATTAGCTTTATCGGACAATACTCTCTCTGTAGCTATTGTATTCGCTAATACTATTGCGCCTTCATACCCCACCCTCACCCGGTTTCGACTCCTGCCTCGTTCCTCGTGGATCACCATGCTGCGCCCAGCCCCATGCGCTTTCCCTCGTGTTTGCGGTGATGTACACACACGTGTATTGTCGCGCGACATCTTTCAGCTTGCTTGAATAGGACTATGCGATAGTCCTTCCAACAGGTTCCCCGACCTTCTTCGGCAGGTCTGGATTCCGTGATCTACATCTATTGAATCGGGTTTCTATCAGTCCGTAAAACCAATTCCTCCTCATGTTGGTTACGTACATAGCTCATTAATCTCGTCGAGGCAGTGACTACAGCCCCTCGGCTAGGCGCTCATACAACGCCAGAACAAACAACGGATACCTCCTCTCCGCACTCTCTCACTACCTCCAATGGTCCCGAACAATGGGAGAGAAGCAGGACCAAACACGTGGTGGCGCGTTCTAGGAAGGAACATCAAACTGTAAATAGAAGGCTGCAAGCCGTCATTGAGCGCTCTACTTCCTGTTCTCTCTTGTCTCTCCTTTCCTCATCCCGCCCTTCTGCCTCTTCCGTGATCGATGGTTCGTTTCGGAGAATTCAAAGAGCTGTGTTCGCAGGCAACCAGCTATGCCCTTTGCAACCTCTTCTACCTCCAAGTACGCCCCCTCCAACTTTCTTTCCTTGTATCAACAAACTGTTCATGTCCGGATCCGCAGCTTCAACGAGAAGCTCCCGACGTGCTCGGAGGCGCAAGTCAACGACCATCAGCACCCGTAGGCATCAACCCAGAATGCGGCATCCCTAAACTCCACACAGAAGGCTCGCTATCGAATCTTGTCAATAACATTTTCTGTGGTGTGGGGATTCTCATCACTGCGATTCTACTATGGGGGTGCCAGAAGCGAATAGCGGCGGTTGGTGCGTTTTCTCCTCTCACTCCGCCTAACATGGCTTCTAACAGGAGTGTCGTGTCGTACAGGACGGGTGGAATTTCGCGCGTTGCTTGTGACGTACATCGTGTCACTCATCTTTCAATTAGTGACGGCTGGAGCACTATTGGAGCAGGGCACGCAGGCTTTGGGAGCATTAACAGCCATCCATGCTGGCATCGTCGCATCGCTGTTCTGGCTACTCTTTTGGAATGCGTTCACGACAATGCAGCTGCTGGATGACGGAAGGAGAGCGAGTGTGATAGTGAGTCTGCCAACACCCTGGTGTCAACCGTTCTCCTCAACTCAACCATCCAGATTATGCATTTGGGCCAGTTTGCGCTTTTCTTTGTGGCCATGTACATCGCCCTCGATACCGCGTTCGGGTTTACATCAACCTTCGGCTCCGTTTCGAGTCCGCCGGACTCTATACGCAGCATTCCGCTGTTTGTGTTAACGAGTATATGGCCTGGCGCGTGCGTACCTATCCCTCACTTTTCATTGAACCAGGAACCGACAGCGAGCTTCTTTGACTTCATAATAGAGCCGCATTGATCTCACTCCTCATTATCATCTATGTCGTCGTGCATATCCTACACGAAACCCGACCGTTCTGGATATACATTAGTGCCGCAATTATATTCATCGTCGCACAGGTGTTCAGGCTGAGTCCCGTCGGCGTGTCAATTTGCGAGGTACACTCGTAATTATTCTGCTGCGAGTAGTCTAATGCTGATCTCATTATGACAGTCGTCTAATCGTCGAGTTGATGGGTCGTTTCTTGGAACCTTCCTTGAGACGGTGACAATTGTTGTGATGTATTATGGATGGACGGATATCACGAAGTGTGAGCCTATATACTTTCCTTATTTGGGAGCTAGAACTGACGGATGAACCGTTGCAGCTTCCTGGGACGAGTCTCTGTAGTACAAAGACAATGGTTACGTTACTGGACATTCATGTTATGGCCGCTACGCTGGACGATTCTTTATGACCCTTGTAATTTTGCCAGTGAATGGAAGAGCTGATGTTACGAGCTACCCTAGATCCGAAGGATAACTTGTGAAGACTAGTTGCCAGACTCTATTCCACGTTCAAAAACCACACTATAAGAAATTCTCCGGTCCTTGCATTCGCCGGTGCTTTGGCCAAATGGGCATCACACGACTCTGAATGATACGAAGTACATCAGAAATGGACATCACGAATGCGGGATCCGACAGCAAGTGTGCTACCCGGGCTTCCCATAACAAAAAAGTTACTCGAGCAATGCTTTTTTCCTCGATCCCCGCGATCAGGTTCGTAAATCCATACACCATACATTGGACGCATCCAAGCCGACGTTCTAAACTTCAATACATGATCTGCCATTCGGGCCTTTCACTTGATCATCAAGTACCCGTTTTAAGACCTGACGACACGGTACTCGGAGACCAAACGAGAGAAATCAACTTGGTCGCAATGTCTACTGTCCATCGCCAATGTGTATGCGATACAATCTACTTTGCTACTCCGTCGTAGCCCATACCTGCCATAGCCAATACCTTGCTATAGCCCCTAGCACTTTCCGGGGACAAAGTTGGCTCCCCGTTCTTTCTTCCCCTCTTACGACCCTAACTAACCCTACCGCTGAGTCGGGACACGGAACTAAGAGTTATGGCGATTACTAGTCTGTTCGCTTCGCAATCCGGGGGAGATTTGGACGATGTTATATACGGCATACAATGCCAGCAAAACTCGTCACAACTCTACAGCAAACCTCTCGGAAGTGATGTTGGCGTAGTCTCGAATGACTCATGTCAACGTTAAGCAGGGCGGCATTGATGAACAAAACCATTAATATCGCACAAAGATAGCTTAGTGAGCGCCCGTCTATCTATGTCCTTACAGCTCCCTCGAAAATGATTAAAACCTTGTGAAATGGACCAGAATTCGCATAATCACCCCTCGCTTTCTCCATTACTCGGACTTTCCTCTGCACCAATGTCCTTTCCTTTAGCCACTTGGTAAATGACTAAGATCGAGGCAACGGACTAATAAATGCAGGGCCTGGGTCAGCTCAATAGTGATAGCAATTACATCGTTGTCATACCTGTGCAGGAACGATGATTTTTACTATCAGTGTTGTGTATGCCTCCCTCAGTAGAAGTGCAATCGTGCCTAACAGTGTTACTGGGATATTCAGCACAGCCGACTCCAGGAGGATGCCAGTGATCCTTAGGTGGTATTTAGAAAGGGCCCAAGACCTGCCGAATATCATGATCATTTTGTGCCGGTGATGGAGCAGCCGAATCATGATATTCAATGTCGCAAAAATATTAAGGACGATATTGCACACCATGCTGGCGGCGAAAAAAGTTATGCCCAATGGTTGTGCCGTGCTCAATAGTGGGCGGTCTGGATCCAGCGTTGCGATACACATGCTCCCAAGAACTTTGACACACCACGTGAATAAGGTGTCTTGTCGTTCAGGCATCTTGTGATTACGACGTACCAGCCCAACAAACATACAGGAATAGGGGAAAGATCCAGCTTGCATGGTGCAGACGTCCTCTCTGGTCGCGCAGGAGGGTTTTCTGGACCCTGTAGCATCGCCATATCTATGGGAGATCGTTGGCTCTCGGGCCACAGAGTAAGGAATTTTTAAGCAAAGACCACTCACGAGCAACCCATCGGTCAGGGATATGGTCAGACCAACGACAAGATAAAACAAGTTATGGTCGGGGTGAGTGAGATCTGCAGGATTTGTGTAGAAAGTGGCGACAAGGTATCCTTGAATATTGTTCACTTGCATAATCGTGTTTAACAAGAGAACGAGGAGGACGTGCCCTCTGAAAACACGCCGTTGGTTAAGAAGACCCTCGCGCACAGGAGTGTTGTTGGGTGGGTGGAGATGTCCAAAGGTGATTATACAAAGGGTAACGAGGGCACCGTAAGGCATAGCGCCGATAATTACGCCAATGATCCAGTAAACTTCTGTAACTGTTAAGGAGGGTTGAAGCTCATATAGACTCATCTTGGGCTGTGAGTCAGTGGCTGTGAGGAGAAAGCCAGAAACAGAAAGAACGGGATGCGGGGCTAGCTCGGAACCTTCTATGTGGTTATATAACGGACTGCTGATCAGAGCTCACAACGCAACATGGTGCAACCACCGATGATCGCAGTGCAATATCACAGAACTAAAAATAGGGTGTGATGGTAGTCCGCCAAACCGAAGGTGCGCTTGAGCCCAGTGCTGCACTCAGGCTACGTCACCTGGTTCACAAGGACCGGGCCTTTGTATTGGAACTAAGGGGCATACTCAGTCTCCGTATGGAAGGACTAAGGTTTATTGTCGTACCTAAGGCGTATATTAGAGAGACCGTTAGTCTACGTGGAACTCGGGACACACCTTGGTCTCTGTAAGGAAGAGCTGAGGTGACGTGTACGGGGATTGCTGGTATACATTCGACGCGTCGTGCCAAGCCGTGCTACCTCCTTGCAGAAAGGGATTGGTTAACAGGGCTGAAGCCTCCTTGATTCCAGGCTGATCTTAAGAGTGATGATTGAATCGAACATCGAAGATCACCAATGGTTGTCCATCACGCTGCAACACGGGATCGTAGACAAGGTAGCATGACGCGAGAACAAGGAACTAGAGAGCGACAAAAGGATAAGTATATCATCGGCCCTTTGCATGTTCCTGTTCATCAAACCTCGCGCCTCGAAGCGTCGGCTGAGTAACTTGCGTCTTGCACCAAGCCGCTTGGTAGTTATTCACACCCCTCCCCACTCATTATTTTGACTCGGCCTTCGACTTAATCAAGGTTCAGAATATGGGAGAAGCGGTACCCATTTTCGGAGGTATTATAACCACAGAGATCCAGGTACTCTCCACCGTGGGTCAACTTTCCAGAAGGAAAGCCAAGATTTTATGTATACGACGTCGCTCAACCTCCATGAGAATGCAATGAATTGCTGCATTAGAACGGAACTTTAGATAACCTCAACATCCATATATTCTTGCAGGAGGTCTTCGAGATTCTTGTCCTTGCGAGGGATGAATCTGCACTCATATGGGAGAGGCATCCTGCGACGGTGAGCAATTAGGGAAGTCGTCCTCGTGCCTGAGAATGTAAACACTCACGAGATGATGGAAGCTGGAGCAAATTTCGGTTCGACCTTGACAGGTTTACCCTCCACGTCAAGTTCTGGCAGGATATCATATAAAGCGAGGATGGAAGCAGTGACAAGATATAGTGTCGATAATGCTATGTGAGCGCCAGGACACATTCTGGACAGAGCGAGAATGTTAGTTGAGAAGGGCGAAGACAGGAAGTGTGCACAAACCTCCTTCCGTAACCGAAAGTGGCATTGACAGTAGGATCAAGGACGTCTGTTAAAAGGACATCATCCTTGATGAATCTGTCTGGGTTGAATTCTTCAGGATTCGAAAAGATTTCTTCGTCGTGAAGAATAGCACTTGTGCGAAATCAACAACTGTGTAGAGGGACAAAGACATCAGCTGCTCACTAAGTGTTTACCACGACGGTGGCTCCTTTGGGGATATGATATCCCTCATACACGTCTTCTGCGCTAGTCAAGTGGGGAATACCTGTATGATTTATTAGCTACCACACCACTGCCTCAGGAATTGAGTTTCTCACTCATTGGTGTACTGGGATTCCATCTAGGCAGGTCTCAGGCTCGCATGGACAGTAGTTAGACGATGAAATACTACTCACCGCAAGACTTCCTTGAGGATGGCAGAAAGATAAGGCAAGTGTGGTTGATCTGAATAATCAGGCAGTCGATCTGATCCAACGACCGAGTCTATCTCGCGCTGAGCTTTGCGCTGAACTTCAGGGTGTGTCAGCATGGCAAGAATGAATGTCATGATTGAGGCAACAGTGGTTTCAGCGGCAGCTAGCATAATACGTTAGATGATATCGTTCTGTAGCGAAGCACTTATTCAACTTGCCTCCGTATACCTGTACTGCGACTTGTTTGATATGCAATGCTTGGTACTCGAAGTTTGGTCCATCTTTATGCTTCTCCAAGCTTGCAGAAACGAACGACCCCGGAGCCGTTCCGTCGTTCTATCCAATACATCTAAGAGAGGGAAAATAAACATAGGGATGGACGTACTATGTTTTTCAACGTCCTCCGATAGGGCTCTTCCCTGATCCGGTTCAGCTTCTCTCGAGCCCTACGCGCCACTTTCTTGAAGGTAGCGCCTGGCATCCACTCCGGCACATACTTCAACGCAGGCACAATGTTGACTAGGTACTTCCCAGGAGCAGTGGCTGCAGCAGTGACAATGGCTGATTCTTCCGCCAACCGAACGAGAGGGTCATGGTTTCGTCGAACGGGAAGTCCATAGGTAATGGATAATGACAGACCCCCAATGCAACTACAAGTAACAGATCAATCTCAGTTGGGAGAACGATTCCGAGACGGATGCCTTACTCTCGAACGTGTCCATGAAAGTCATGCGGGTTCTCATATAGATTTGATAAGAGCCCCTTGCGAACAAACTGCAATGCTTTCTCTTGTTCCCTGTCCAGAGCCGAAGGAGCAAAGTATTGTTTGAACAACCGCCGATGGTTCCTCCATTCATCTCCATAAGGCATGAAAGCAAAATGATCCTTGGCTCCGATCCTAAAAAGGATCGAGTCATGAGACTCTTTAGCAACCTACGCTTAGTTTTGAAACTTACACCTCATTGAACATCTCTAGGTGCGGCCTGGTGACGCTGAGTGATTTTCTCTTACTATAGTATACAGGTACACTTACCGACTTGAATACAATGTCGAACGCTTTTCAAGAAGGTCTTTCGCTATATTCATGTCGTTTATGATGATGATGGGTTCCCCAAACGCTTCAAGATACATGATTTTTGATCCTATATCACAATTCCATACTTCGTTAGTGTCAAATGCTTTATCACTATGGAATTCCTAATCTCACCAAGCTTTCGCCCAAGCTCCTGATAGAAGATATGGGCGTATGTTGAGGGGATCTGAAGAGCATTCCCAATGAGCGGCCATCGCGGAAGCGAAGGTGGCAGAGGAAGGCGTGGCTTTCGGTACCAGCGATAGACGAGGGGCAGCGTGCCGCAGAAGGCTAAGCATAAGATTTCTCGAAGGCCAAGAATTCCCATTGTATGCGAGAGTGAGAGAGATTGTATGAGGCCGACGAGATAAGTTTTTGGTGTTGCAAGAAGTTGTGGCACAACGACTGGACTATATATACCTATGTAACTGTATAGCCCTGTAAATAAAGCTGGTACTTAAGCAACGGGGTTACTGTAGTGACTCGGATCGGCCTTGACATTTCGTGACAAACGCGTCGGAGCCGATTATGTAAGAGCGTCTACAACGGACTCGTTGCACATTCATCGTCATCCTTACATCGAGTCATAGCCCATGGGTGGGAAATTTCGCTAATATGTTATTAGTCTAAGTTTCCTTGTGTCCGTAAATTCATTAGCCAATGTCCTTACATTGACAATTAGGCTCTTCACCAGAGATGGTTATTGAAAGCCAAAGTTTCCCGGTTCGCGCATAGACATTACGACGCATCCACCAGATTAGAAGGTTTGTTATACACTCCAACTAGGTGAGGTATATGGATCGCAATCCAAAAGGGGGCTTGAAGGATTATCGAAACGGGAACTCGAGCTGATGTCTTGTGCCTCGCTCAACTTCGCCAACTTCACTTTGTAGAAGATATTTCACCTCACAGTAAAAATGATCGGTCAAAGTAGCGACTCATTGGAATCCTCATAATGGGAGCACCAACTTACGAGTGGCATTACAGCTGTCTGGATTGTTGGACGGTCGAGCAACAGAGTTGTATATTTGGAGAATCGACGCCATTCAGGGGTGCCCTCTCACGGGCGGGTATCCCGAATGCGGCGGACTCAGCGGAGCAGGATAGGTGAGATATTGAGTATATGCAGGCGAATGAATAGAGTGGAAATCCGGTGCTGTGTTCCGTAGAACGAACAGGTTTTCAAGAGTGGAATCTCTAAGAAGGAAACGTCTTGTGAGTGAGATATGACATTGGGAGAGCTGACTTAGAAGCATCTCACGACTTCGGTTGACAATAGAACAAGTGTTATTATAGTAGATTTGGAGGGGCTTGGAAAACTTACGGAAAGTGGTGTCCGGGAGGGAAGGGACGGCTTGGGCGAGGGATGCGAAACCATAGGGTTCTTGGGGCACATGATGTGGAAGGCTCCAGGAGGGGGGTAAGAGGTGATGTTGAGGAGCAGGAGATGTATTTTTGAACACACGATGGAAGTATGGAACTGAAGTCAACTAGATAAGGGGGGACTAGAGATAATTCCATGAGGATTGGGACGACTTGCTTGTTTGAAGGACGTCCGGAGGGGGGCAAGTATGCGTTGTATGGCGAAACGGAAGAGGATTATGACCGAGTTTTGGACAAGAAAGGGGGTATGACATCGACTTACCAGAGCACAATAGACATCCAGAAGGCGGATAAGCCAGGTCTCAGGTGTGGACGAGAGGATACCTTGCAAAAGGAAAGTCAGGATACACCTTCGATGGGCTCGACCCATGGTCGGTATGTGTTTAGTAGACGTCGGAACAGATCGATGCCTTTTCTGCGCACTTCGGGCGGTGGCACAAGGTGTATCCCATTCACCTCACGGCCTTCATAGTCCGACAACTGACGTCCATCACGCCGAGCCGGAGACACGATGTCATCCGACCACTGCACATCGCTCGAACTTCTGGTCAAAGTCCGGGATTGTGTAGGGCACTGATAAGGCCAAGTTGCTGTAGGTCAGACTACGGATGCGTGTCCGTGTTTTATCCCATCGAAGGCACGAGGTGACATGTTCCAAGGATCATGACCAAAGAACATCTTGCGTACGGCATACCTGCAAGTAAGCACATTGTGGCTGCACCTGTGCGGCAAGGTATAGCAGAGAAGGTAGAGGAGCTCGTAGAAGACTATAACAGGGGAGAGGATATAGATTGAACATGGGTCGTGTGTCCCACGAGGTCGTATGAGGGGTGCGTGGTATACGCTGCACAGAGATAATAGCTCATAGCGAGGCAAGGCATATCGAAGGTTCGATCTGCCTCGCGGTAGATGAATTCAAGTGTATAGAGGCGGGATACAACCCGTATTCTATTGCAGTGGTAGTCCCGAGTGCACTGCCGAGCACGGCTGTTTTCTACCCAGGTAGTGAGACCAATGGGGCAGATGATGTAGTCAAGAGCATAGCGACGTTTTTTGGGACCTGGTCTGTCGGACAACGATCAACAAAGATGTGTGGCGCAACAACAGACCAATGGCGACGAGCGCTGCAGCGCATGGGCGTGGGAGGTTTGCGGTGAAGAGCGTGAGAAAGACTTAGCTTAGTCATTGTTTATTTCACGTGATTGTGTCGTGGAGAAGAGCTCCTGCTCGTCGTTGTCGTCGTCGTCCACAATGCCTCCAACGCCCCCCTATGCTGCCCAGCATGCCCAACAGCCATATCCTGCCCTCTACCTCTACCCTCTGAATGACTCCTTCGTTCCAAAACACATATCCCTCGTCGCTGGCCAGCGCGTCAAAATCGGACGGCAGACAAACCCAAAGACTGCTCCCGGCGAGAAGAACGGCTTTTTTGACTCGAAAGTCCTCAGCAGGCAGCACGCTGAGATCTGGGAGGATGGAGGCAAGGTACCCCGCCCTTAGAACCGCACATATGCGTCGGTGCTGACAGCAGAGCAGATCTACATCAAGGACGTCAAAAGCTCCAACGGCACCTTTATCAACGGCGAGCGACTCAGCCCCGAGGGCGTCGAGTCCGAGCCTTACGAACTGAAAAGTGACGACATCGTGGTATGCATTTAGCCCGAGTATATGCACCTCTCCCTCACACGACTCCAGGAATTCGGTATCGACATCGTCGGCGAAGACAACAAGACCATCATCCACCATAAAGTCGCCGCACGCGCCGTTTGCGTTTTTTCTGAACAGGATGCCCAGGTTGCTGCCCGTGCTGAGCAGCACCAGCAACAACAGCAACAGCAACAACATCTGCTCCAGCAGCAGCAGCAGCATCAACAATATGCCCAGCATTCGCTTATGGGGGCCGGTCAACCGGGGCCTAACGGTATCCCCTCACAGTTCAACTTTGTTGGCGGACCTCAGCAGCGGCGGCCAGGGCCCAATGTTGGTCAGGGGCTGGCAGGTATTGGTGGTATGGGCGGTAGCATGCGACCCCCTGGGAAATCTGGCCTCACCTTCGAGCATATTCTCAACCGCCTCCAGGGCGAACTCCAAAAGAGCCGAGAAACTGGCTCAGAACTTCATTCCCTCTCTGGGTCCATGAACGAAATTCACGAAGTCCTTGGCGGCAATATTGTGCGAATTTCTTTTTTTTCTGGCTCAATTTACGTTAAACCTGGCTAATCCGTTCTTCTAGTCCTCAAATGTCCCTCCGTATCCCTCTTCCCTTCCACCTGCACGACCTGTCCGACAGCCCTCGCCGTCCCAATCGCAAGAATCCCATCCCGCGCCTTCTAGCACGTCTCCACCTCCCGATCAACCACAATCCCAACAACCCCCTTCACAGCCAGAACAACAACCTCCCTCATCATCATCTCCCACCACCGTCATCTCTCAACTCCAATCTCAACTGCGTGATGCTCAGATTTCGCTCTCTGAGCATGCCAACAAGGTCCGTGCGCTCGAGGAGGGCCTCGCGGATCACGAACTCATTAGGAAGGAGGTCCGCGATCTGCGTCAGCTCTTCGAAAGTCGAAGCAGGGAAATCCTCTTCGAGCCGGAGCACGAGATGGGACAGGAAGAACAGCAGAATGGGCTCTTAGAACCCCGGGGCGGATTCGATCATGATGATGACGACGACATTCAACATATCCGTATGCTTGACGAGGTTGATGAGGAAGACGATGCGCATAGCATTTCGACCATTATCCCTCACGAACTCGAGCCGGTAGATGAAGAAGATGAGGAGCAGGTTGCCGCGGCAGAAAGGGAAGATCAAGTCGATGAAACTGGGTATGGCGGTGGCCGTGCTGACCCGATTGACCCTGAACGTGAACGCGAGGATGATGCTGACCGACAGAGAGAACGCGAGCGGCAGATTGAGTCTGCCGAGCAGGAGGCCTTGAGGAAACAAGAGGATCTGAATGTCGGCCGACCACGCACCCCAGAGCCATCGTTTGGCCTTCGGGAACGGGAGCAGGAAGATGTAGGGAAGGAGACAGCGACGAAACCAACTGTAACTGTTGCTGTCAACTCGCCTCGAACAAGGTCCGGCACGTTGTTGGCTCCTAACAACCGATCACCATCCTCACCACTTTCTCAACCTAGTACTACCTCTACCGCTACAATGGCAGCGAACGGTCCGACGAACGACGAGGTGCTGGAACAGGTTCTGCAGTTGAGTGCGCAGATCGCAGCGATGGTCAAGTTGACTTCAAATATGGAGGCACAGTACGCTGCGGCGCAAGATACGATCAAGGCGTTGGAGAACAAGGTGACCAACTTGGAGAGGATGGCGAAGGAGACGCAAGAGAGTCCGCGGTCGAAGGCAGTGGTTGGTGTATCGACTGAGGATGCTGCCCCTGTTCTTCCCTCCCCTTCGGTCGAGGAGCAACTCCAACCAGAACATGCCGTAGAGAGTAAAACGAAGGATGAGGAGGAAAAGAAGTCGTTGACAGAGTTCTTCGCGGAATGGAAAAAGACCGTCGAAGGACAATGGAGTGACGTGAAAGAAGAGTGGAGAGAAGAGCGCGAGCGGCTAAAGCGCGCGAGGGAGGAGTGGGAGGCGAAGATGAAGTCGGTGGATAGCGGGCTGGACAAGATGAACCAACTGCACACAACTACGAGCACACTTGTGAAGGACATTGGAGTGCAGAAGCAAGAGCTATCCAGGATGCAAGAGAGGGTACAGAGTCAGTTTCAGCAGGTGGTCGTCGGCTTAAAGGTTGCGAACGGGGATGCTTTGAAACACGGAACTGGACACGGGAGTGGGCTGGTCACTCCGCCCAGTCCGAGAAGTCAGAGTTCTGATTCGGGAGGGGGGAGGAGAAGGAGAAAGCGGAGGTCGACGAGTGGGAGTCGAGGAAGGTCAGGAAGAAGAGGGAAGGGGGAGAGTGGGGATGAGGCTGGGGATGAGTCCGATTCTGACGATGCGACGCTCGCATCCGAAGGTGGAGGGCCTATAGACGCGGTTAAGGTTACTGCATTTGCGAATGGTATCGCACTCAAAGATCCCTCGTCACCTCCATCAACCACTAATGGTTCTCACGCAATCGGCTCGACGACCACGGCCTCAGACCCAACATCATCAACGGGCGATGGGACGGCGGCCTCCCGTGCGTACTACATTTCTCTGCTAGACGTGCAAAAGGAACAGGTTTTTGATTACGAAGACGATGCAGGATCGTCGTTGGCGAGTGAGGAGGAGGTGGAGGAGGGGAAGAAGGTTCCGGGGCCGAAGGACCCTGCTGCTGCTGCGAAAGCTAAAGCTGCCAAGGCCAAGGCTGCAAACGTCCAGGCACTTGCAACACCATCATCGCTAACAGCCAGTTTCGTTAGTGAGCCAACTGGTGAACAGGAGTCGGACGTTGGGCAGAAAAAGACGTCGAGTCGACCGGTGAGTACATATAATCTAAGTTTGGGGAGTACGAGCATTGATGAGATGGCGGTACAGAATGCCGTGAATTTCCAGACTGCAGGTGCCGTCGTAGTTCTGGCCGTTGCTGCTGCTGCCGTGTTTTGGAAGGTGCGGTCGGAGTGAGATGGGGAGCCGCTGGCCTGCGACTCCGCGTCCTGGGTAAGGGAAGGTGGAGGTGGAGGCGGAGGCGGAGGCGAAAGAGAGCATAATCACAGAAGAGAGTGTGCTAGGAGCAGATTGGACAGTGTCATAGGCACGCAGCATTTACACGTCAGGCAACGCCACCGCATATACGCACCTTTAGCATGATACCGACCAGGAATAATTCGTTTGTTTTTTTACTTCACCGCTTTCGCCATCGAGACGGACATCGAATCGGCACCGGCTCTCGCGTTACCCTGTTTTGCCCCCCACCAAATACGCCCGCGCAACCCTCCTCCAGCTACTCCGACTGCAAGATACCATTTAATACTGGTCTACCTAGTGTCGTGTAGGCTTTCGGCTTTTCTGGTCTTTACTTTGCTTCGTGGTGTTCGTTCACTTGCACACTCATCTCGCTCGTTCCCTCAATATCGCCCATGACTCACACTCGTTCCGACCTTGCGGCTTTTTTGGTCCGATAATCACCCTCCTTCCCTGGTTTTATCCTTTTCGAAGTTCAACTTCGGGCCTTGAGCTACGTTGTGTAGCCCATGTCAATAAAACTCGAACCCCAGTTCGCGTATACGCTCCCCGTACCTCATCGCACCGCACCATTCCCACACCACCACACCATAATATCCGCCAGCCATACACCTTCCCGTTCCGTCCTCCCCGGCGCAGACTCGTAAGAGCCCTCCGTCTTGCGCCTCTCTCGTTTCTGTTTGGTCCTCTTGTTTCTAGCATAGAGCTCCTGCCCCCACACTATGTCCCTATCCTTGGCTTAGCCAATTCCAGTTGCGCAGCATATGAAAGTTTATGGTAACTACTTCGTGGTCTTTAGTCCTTTTTTCTTTGTCTTGTCCCTTTTTGTTAGTTCACTTCTAGTCGTTTTGAAACATTCATGGTGAGTAGCTCTAGTCAATTCTTTTGTGGATCCTTCCGGTTCTCTTGTCGTTCTCAGAGAACGATACTCCTTTAAAACGACTTTTACATTCGTCAGTAATTCGGTTTATTGAGCTTTAAACTATTACTTTTTCATTTTCCTTTTCGCGTGTCTTTGTTGTTACGATGTTGTTATGAGGTTTCCATTGTTTTAGGTCCATGAATATTTATTTATTGATCGACTGATTCTTCACGTTAACCTAAATCGACCATGCAAAGATTTGAAGTAAATAAGTAAACCGCGTTGTGAGAAATAGAAGCAGCGTGTGCGTCTCCTTCATTAGGCGGGTAGTAACGGTGTGATTAATTCAATCAATCCGTAAAGCTTTTCGTACACCGGAGAGGTGTTCATCTCGCTTGCCCGGGTCAGACGTAGACGACCGACATCGGTGGCGAAAGGAACTGAACGATCGGCTCAGTTTATGCTATTGCACTGATGTGAGATTGCTCAGCCATTGATGGTGGCTGAACATGGGGGGAGATGGGCGTTTAGTGCCGAATACATGTTCTCGGCGAGTATGGAACAACTCCAGAGTAGGTCGTTCATTCGAGCCGGCCGAAAGCACTTCATGGACGAGTTTTGGAGCTACATCCGCCGCAATATTCGATCCTACGCTCCTCGTGTGTTCAGTAAATGAAGGAGCATCTCCGGTGACCGTAGCGGTAGTTTCCAAATGATATCACTTGAGGCATACACTCATTTATGACTTTACCTTTTTAGATCCGGTGACCGCCCAAGTTCTTCCCTAGCTTTAACCCCCTCTGAGGTTCCACTCTTGGAGTCATGATGTATGATTCATGCCTTAAAAAGCCAATTCATGATTCGTATCAACATTCGCCATTCCCGAAGCACCCCCCGTTACACCAGGGCGGTGACCGTCCGAACTAGATGTCATCCAACTTTCGTCGTTCTCGTTTCCACTTGGCCCCTGTTTTCCACAAAGATTGGAATAATGTGATGGTGTCACTGGAGCTGGGGCTAACAGCATCAGCTATCATACACACGAACAAAATGATTGGCAACGAATCTTCCAACGCAACTCACCCTTTGGTAATAAATGCTCCCTGAAAACTTGCCACAGAGCAAAATCGCCTTCCCCGCTCCTCATTGTCCATCCCGGTATGAACCCTCAATACACCACCCAGTCCGGCTTACCACAAACAGGAGCTATATGGGTTATCGCAATGACTCTTGGCGCTGCCTGTTATGGTGTGCTCGTCACACTTGGGATATCATGTCTCGAACTTCTTTATTCGAGTCGTTCGGCCCTCGATAATACTAGGCGATGGTTCTCGCAACGGCAGATGATGCAGTTGCATGTGATACTTGTCCTCTTAATAAATACCTTCCTGGAGGTCTGGAGTGTTCGAGCGGTTCTCAAGGCATTCTTCTATACGGAGCCGGATCATCTCACTCATTTCGCTCGCGACTGGTCCAACATATTCATCGTTCTTCTTGCGACGCTAACCGATGGACTCCTCGTGAGTCTTCTTTTTCTTGCCCTTTAGAAAATTCGGGCCATTGAACAGAGTCATACAGGTATGGCGATGTTACATGGTGCAAAAGGCACTATTTTGGGGCCGCCAGGCCGGTTTGCACCATCTATGTTGGATTTTTCCTTTTTGCTTATGGCTCAGCTTGTTTGGTGAGTCCGATTATCGAGCTCCATCAGTTTCTTATATTGAGAACCATATTCTTAGTCGTTGGTACCACCTCTGTCGCATTATCAGACCACAATGTGCCCTTCATGAATACCCAAATCCAAACCAGCACCATTCTATTCCAGATTGGCATGGCACTCAATGTTGTCCTCAACCTCTTTGTGACGTTCAATATCATAATCCGTCTCATGCTTCACCGCCGGTTGGCGTTTGCTGTGTCCCCCACCCTGACGAAAAATCACCTCCAGATCTCGGGTATCCTCCTCGAGTCTGCTGTAATTAATGTCCTGCCGACGATCTTTGCTATTTTTGGATTCCGGTCCAAGGAGATTCATGTATCGCTAGTAATGTGGATTGTTGTCCCAGGTCAGGTATGGCTTAATTTATGTGACCAAGCAAAGGTATTGGGTCTGATCAAGCTATCTACCCACTAGTGTATTGCCTCCATTCTCGTTATTTACCAAGTGGCGAAAGGAAAGGCTTTCTCTGCAGAATGGAGGACGGCCGCTGAGAGAACAGTATAGTATGTAGATTTACTAGCCTTGTTATAAACGTTTTGTACATTATCAAATCTGAATGCACCTTTCACACTTGCAGCCTGATAGTCTCCTATAGACCTGTCCGACTCGATACTACAGGTAGATTCACGTCATGCAAGTTGGATCTTTGTCCCTCGTATGCCAAGCCTCAAGCCTCAGATTCCACATCTCTTGCAATAACTCGCTCGCTACCAAGTACTCACAGACCGTTAAGCACCAAATCTATCACATTTTACACGGTGATGTACACCGCCGTCCTGCAATTAATTTATTTGTAACATTGAACACATCACGATCCGCCTACATCTTTCATCAGCATGAAGATATCATAAAGCCGCTGAATCGACGAACGAATCCTTGTAGACGCTCGCTAGACACTCATGGGTAATCGCATCCCATAGCTGGAGTTCCGCCTCCGACTTCAAAATTCAACATTCCGCCTCTTATCCCGCCTTTCCCGAAGACGTCCTCTCCACTCTAGTTCCTTTCCCATCATGCAGTATACACATATGATCATTTCCTTGAAATATTTCCGCCCATAGCTCTACCCTATGTAGACTACAGTTTCTAATTAATCTACGCACCACACTCAGTTGCACCTCCTCCATGTCCTTCCTTCATCTCTCTTGGCCCGTAAGTCAAGTCTTAGGACTTGCCAGGACAATTTACATAGTCTGTAGACACCCTAGGTATAAATATCGGAACATGTAGTCGTACAGGAGTTAGTTTTGGAACCAATCTTTGCTCTGACTATATCCTCCCAATGGAACCTCGGTTTCGTGTTTCTTCCCTCTAAAATTGACAGTCTCAACGTTGCCGTCTGATCTCTCGTGACTTGCCAGCGTCCCGCGCGCGGTTCTTGACACTCCCTTAGGTCGTTCTCGGGTGTTTTTCTTTTATTGTTGCTGGACTTTGGTTCTTGAGGCCCAGGCAATCGACGGACATAATCACGCTCCGAGCACTTCGTTTATTTATGCCTTCCGTCGACAGATCTTCAATACTCCTGTTTGCATGGCCGGGTATCACGCCAAATCTGTGTAATGTCTAAATCCCTGATACTGTAGAAAAACTCGCCTCGTTGTGCCTCGAAGGCGGTGACAGCATCCCTTGAAGCGTTTGAGCTTTAACTTGAAAGCAAATTGCATGTGTACTTGGGATGCTTTAAGGATTATCACGACGCACCTCCATAACGTCAAGTTACGGGGGTTCAAATTCAAAGTCCGTCGAATTACTTCCGTTCACCGGATTCAACGGGTGACGTATGTACATCTCTTAATGTTCGGATGTACATAGACACCGTTCGCGTTTCCCAGTTCCGTACTGCAGAAGATATGGCACATAAACGATCGGTAATCAATTCAGAAGGGACGAATAAGCATCGTGATTGAGTTTCCAGAGACGTGGTAATCCTAGCCTCTCTCAAAGTGGCAATGATAAACCGGAGGTATGTATATACTCTGCATTCTTCAATGGAGGAAGCGCTGTCTGGCAGAAGACACACTGCGGACCAGGATTACCAATGGCATTGTCGCGTCATCTATGTTTATTATTGGGAGAAGGCAGAGAGGGAGTATCTGCCGCAACTGCCTAAGGTTTCATTATTCATTTTGCAGAAATAGCCATCGTCCCAGAGTGTGGACAGGTCTGTAGGCTATGGACACCGATACTTTGTACTCACCTCTACCGCCCCGCAATACCCATCAAAATTTCCGATATCCCCACTCCGTTCAGGCACGCCTTAATCCCCATGAGGAGGCGCCTGACAGCATAATACAACTGGGGAGAAGATAAAAGGGGCAAGATACTGTGTCTTCCAACCCATGACCTCTCGCGGCGCTTTTGCCCATTCGAATGTTTGATGATTGATCCATACCAAATGGCTAAAAACGTCGACCCGTGAAACTGAAGCGTGAGCAAATGCATCAAGCCTTGGCTGTGCATTTTAAAAACAACAAATAAATACAGCTAATGGTACATCACGGGAGCGAGATAAAGGTTAAAACGTTCAGGACAAGAGCAGGGCTAGAACCGGTGTAATAGGATAGGATAGGAGAAGTGAGAGGCGCGGGGGTATCACAAAAAATTAATTGTT
Organism: Podaxis sp. C-F-101400; assembly: GCA_018524895.1. Lineage (NCBI taxonomy): Eukaryota > Fungi > Basidiomycota > Agaricomycetes > Agaricales > Agaricaceae > Podaxis > Podaxis sp. C-F-101400. The sequence goes on along the minus strand of JAEUWR010000503.1, from coordinate 6,871 downwards.
ATGCTTGATATTACCAACCCCACCACGTCCAGTGGAGCCGTATTCTCCAGGTGTATGAACGACTTGTTCTATGGCTGGTTGGGGGGCAGAAGTGAGGTTGGCAATGCCGCCACGACCGGTCGAGTGGCTATAATGCGCATACAATGAGTTAATTGAAAGGCAGGACGAGAAGTGGAACGTACATGCCAGGATGGTCGGGCGAAGCATGCTTCTTTCTTTCGTTCTCGTCCAAGACCTCGGCTTTGCCTGCATCACCAGTCAGGATGTTCCCTGCACCGCCGCGGCCTGTTGAATGGACGGGGTTTGATACGAGCGCGGGTCCGCGGGAACGAGAACGGGAGGTGATGTTGCCCAGACCGCCACGCCCGCTTGAGAACTAGTGGGGACGAATGACATGTGAACACAGTGTCAGACACGACAGAGAAGGCACAGCAAAACTCACAGGCACGTCCTGGCTGGCAGCAATGTGGTTCCGAATAATCTCCTGTTCAGAGGCATCGATGGGGGCTGGGGCTGGAGGTTTGCTTGGATCCCTCGACGGGGAACGAATGTTTCCAGCACCACCACGACCAGTCGAGTATAGCTTTGCCGAGTTGGGAACTGGCTCGCGACCTCTAGAGTCGGAGAAATCGTCTGGGCCGGATTCTGGACGAGTGCGGGAGGCGGAGGCCTGGCGGATGTTTCCTAGGCCGCCTCTGCCGGTGGAGAAAGCTTCGCGGCCGCGAGATTGCGAGCGTTCTTGAAGAGCGGACATGGGGGTAAGTAATCAGGCGTGATAAGGTGAGGGATTAAATAGAATGCGCCGGGAGAGATAAGCGATAAGCTTATCTCTCTGGTAGCACAGGATAAAAGATGGGCATGTTTTGAATGATACTGTACCTTTTTTCCCGAGAACTGGCAGGATTGTCGACACACTGTCCTTTTCCTCGCTCTTTACTGAATCCTCCTCGCCCCCGCTCAGCGTCCGCGTCAGCTTGGCGCCAAAGGCAGACAGGCGGGTGGTTAGCGACAGGCGCCGGCCAGACGGCGTTGGCGAGCTCGTACGTTGCGCTGCGATCATCGTCGATCAAGTCTTGTTTTTTTTTTTAGACCGGAAGTATGGGGTGGATTGGAATTTGGGATGGGAGGGGTGTGGGGGGAGTGAGGTGGTTATGAGGGGAAAGAGTTGCGCACGGACGGAACATGTCACTTGGTCACCTGGCCTGGGGCTCAAACGCTCGATGCTTGTCCGCCTTTCTCTGCCAACGTTCGGCATTTGTCTTGTGATCCACCTCGACTATCCCTTTCCCACATCTCGTACAATTCTGACGCAATATTTCGTTCCTGGAACACACATCACTCGACGCGCCCTGCGTTGGATCCCAATCTACGACTTCTGGTCTACGTTCTCTGCCTCCGAATTCTCGATGACATTCTATTTCTGCTGAGCTTCGGCCGTTTATTTCTGGTGCTCGCTTCTCTGCCGTCGCTGCTGCCGGTACCGCAGACAAGCAGTCTATGAGACGCCCAGTCGGTGTTTGCCGACCTCTCTCCACTTTGGTCTCACACTCCCGTCCCATGAACTCAACTTTGCAACTCCGAATTTCCAGAAATTCATTCATGCTATCGCATAGGCTCTGCACAAGTCTTCACCAGGAGCAAACACCGCAACCCTAGGTATGAATATCCACTGCTAGGTTGAACTTCGGCCGCCGCGATCCTTGGCAACCCACAACAGCGCGCTGGATTGGCAAAATATGATTGATCCAACTTTCCTTTTCCATAATGTGCTCACTACAAAATTTCCGATACTCACCCTTCGGCCGAAACAGGATGCATTAATATTCTCGGCGCTGTCTTCGAGCCTTCGAGCGGGGACGCCGAGGCATATCGCGCAGTCGAGTGGGGCTTCCAGGTACTTACAACCAAATGTATTTTAACCATCCCCTCCCAGCTTCGACTTCGGTCACCACATGTCACCGGACGGTCGAGCTCTAAGAGTGGGTTAGGCGGAAGAAAGATTCACTACAGTGGCCAAATCCTCCCTCCATCGATCTCCCTGATCCTGGATTATCATCCATCTGAACCCCAGATGCAAGCACGCCAGTCGAACGTTCAAACCCCGTGGCTGATAGAAGCCATCCAAGCTTCCAAGATGCACGCATTGTCCGTCTTTAGAAGGGATAGAAATAACCCACTAATTATACCTTGCTAATAATATCCCTCGTATACAAGTCATCATTGGCACCGAGGCTTCCCTTCTAAACGTCGTGGGGGTCAATATTATACCCCTTCCAATCGACTATTGTCTACTATTGTGTCCAACCCACGAGCCTCGGGCTCTCGCTGAAAATGGGAGCAGTCATTCCCGTAACGTTATAACGAGACTTGACAGTGCCATCTAATTCGCAGGTTATTTTTGAACTCCTTGTATACGCGTTATGTAGAGAGCGTATCTGTAACACCACCTTCAATGAGTTTCGAGCGTAAACTGAATTGAAAATTGAATCGCTCCACAGGTTTGCAAATACGCGACAGCCCTGGGGAATTTGACCGTGAAAGCCGAACAGCGTGTGTTCGCCTCCAAGTCGAATAAATGCACGACTGCATGGTTCCTTCCGTTTCTAGACATCGTTAACGAGCCCACAGCCTGGCAGGCAAATCTAACACATAAACAAACCACCAAGGACTAGTTTTAATAAAGGTTGTGGAGATGTCTATACGTACAACACCCATAGCCGTGGAAACCTTATCCTCTCCCGGCTGTGCCATGCCCCCATAGGAAATGAATTACAGTACTTTAGTCTGCCCGAACTGGGACTACGGCAGTGTTGTGCCAACTCATGAGTACTCATGAGTATTCATGAGTTACTCATCTTACGTTCATGAGTCATTCATGAACTCGTGAGTTTGGTGGCACGTGCACCACTCAAGTAAGGTCTGGGAAAATTGTACCACATTAATCAACGAGTTATTGTAGGTATCAGTAACCCCCTGGCATGATAAAATTTGTTCAGTCGTTTCGTCAAGTGGGATAGCGCCATCCTCCTCCTTATCTACTACATCATCTGCTGCATCTAAATCCAGCAGTTTTGGAGTTCAAGCTCCTGATCAAAGCCCAGTAAGACATGTTTTCTTGTCGGCCTCATTCAGATAGTTGGTCAAATACTATCTCCACCATCCACAATCTTCAGGATTGGAGGTATCTTTAGCCATGTGTAGCAAGAAACAAGGTGTCTAACATCATGTCAAGTAACAGTGACCAGAAAAGAGGCTGAAATCATGTTTGACTGATTATCATGATCAGAGATCTCGCTGAATGTATTGAGATACCATTAGTGCGTAAACTCATCGGTTATACCCGGCTCATGAGTCCTCATGAGGCACTCATGAACCCGGATCATGAGCGTGACTCAAACTCATGAATGGCACAACACTGGACTACGGAGACCAATCATGAACGATAACTGTCGGAACTTTAATAGACGACCTTTTAGCACTATGGCGCTGTCTTACCAGTTGTGTATTTATTTCCTCGATAAAATGGTTTGGGAGAGGCGCTGGTGCCGTTGCTGCATCCCTTGCCGGATCGGGGGGTTCACAGCAGTAAAAAAGTCAGAACGGGCGACCTGACCACAGTTCGGTTTGATCCTCTGGTGGGCTTTCAAGAACTCGGAGCCTTTCCGCCGGCGCAGACATCCTGCACACCCACGGATTGGGTCTCCTTTAAACAGAGGTAGTATCTCGATGTTTTATTATTACTTTACGAAAAGCTACATTACCAGAGTTTCGATTCTATAATCGCTTGCGACGCCTGTTCGGCTCCTCTAAATCATGATTACCGATCATGCGTATAAGGAGGTTGGGCCAGAAGCCAATATAACACACTGGTCTACCCATGTCTGGCACATAGCCCAACGATCATGGTCTGTCAAGACCACAGCAAGGCGATCCAATCCTCCTCTCTAAATGTCCTCCTGGGTGCCCATGCAAGTCGGCGCTTCTGCCCTAGAATTCAAACCTGCCAAAGGGTGTAATCATTAAGTTCATTTGTGTTAGTTTTCCAATTCATGGGCGCAACCGTTGGGGTCGTGGCGGTCAATTCAAACCCTTCCCTGGAATCAAATGCTAGAACCTGCGTTGCTCGAGTTGTCATACATGACTAATATTGTAGCAGGATCCGCCTGAGGGACGACCATTGGGTGGTACTGGTCCTTGCTGGGAGCCACAGAGCACACTGATATACACTGCGATCAGGATGCAACCGTATCTTTTGGCTCAACCTCCCTGGAAGGGTTAGGTTACTTCAGTTAACAACTGGCCCAATCTCTGTTAAAGCCCATGACGTGCAACTAGTGGACCCGAATAGTCAGGTTTCAGTAGCCTAACCCACTTACGTTGTAACTCCAAAGTTACAATTTGCGGTTAGACTTGTAAGGTGCAGGTCAACGCCGTCGGCCCGTCGTTGGTATAAAGGTGTTCAATCAAGCTTCACCCACCAAAGCATTTGCCTCCAGCTCCTCCCACGACATAAGCGAAATGTTCTCTCGCGCTTTCTCTTCTTTGGCTACTGCTGTCACTCTGCTCTTCTTTGGAAGCTTGTCTGCGGCCCAGGTAAACGGCCCAGTTCTCCGACATGTAACGAACTGCTCTGCTCACAGCCGATGTCTATGCAGTTGACCCCAGGAACCTACAGCATCCACAGCGCATCTAATAACCAGTCCTATGTTCAATCGGACGGATCCCCGAACCCTCTTGTAATAGTCGATGCACCCAGCCCTGGAACCGTCGTAAGACTTTTACCCGGTTTAGTTTGCCATATAATCTCACTCGCACATCGCACTGGTACCGTAATCGATTTCTAGTGGTACGTGAGTGGCCCCAACGACTCCTCCTTCGTGACCCTGCGCAGCGCGAGCGGAGGGTATGCGTACGCCAACGAATCTGTAGGCCATGACCTATCACCGTTTATTTCTGCAAGTGCATCCCTGACCACATGCCCCTATAGTCCCCGTTCGTCACTGAGGACCCGACGGAGAGTACCGAGTGGAATATTACCTATTCCAGAGATAATCTGTTCACTGTACGTGTGCAACCAGCGACATAACAATTCTGCACTTTGACCCCGGAACTCTTCAACAGATCTCCTTAGGACCCGGTTTGTTCTGGACTGTCCGCCAGGACTCGGTCTTGGTATGTATATCCCGGACTTGGGTTTAGCTTTGCATTCTTATTCATGTTGATTAGGTCAACCTTGAGTCTTGGAGTGGAGGCGTTGATCAGGAGTGGGAGTTCACCGAACAGCAGCCAGATAGTCCGTAAATGATTGTTCAGGCCATTCTTGGTTCTTGATGTAGATGCCCTAGTGTAAGGTAACCAATACATGTCACCACTTTGGGATTTGGTTCGACATTATATCCTATTTCCTTCCTCTCTGTGACTTCGAAGGATGGGATATGTACATAGAAGGTGGTGTACATGGCGGCCGACCTGTGAGCAGTAAGCGCTTGAGTACGCACAAATACCCACCTTTACTCTGCTCACATCTTTCTCAGGCGTACGGCCTGATGAGGCATCTCCTCAAGTGATGCTCCTATCTCAAGTCACTGGAGGGTGCGAATTGTTCGACAAGTTCATTGTGGTCATGAAGAGTGAGCGAAATCAAAGTGAACGTGCCACCGCTGAGTTCCTTGAAGGCAAGCGGAAAAAGGTCAATCCCTCACCTCTTACAGCCATACACGTTGTACGTGTATTATGCATTCTCGTCGAACAAAAGATAGAATTTCTTGAAACATTGTCCGACCCCATGCAAACCCTACTTGAGATTCCCCGGTTCTCGTCATCCATGGACCTCTCACATGACATCGAATAGTGCCAATGACGAGATACCGCCTGAGTCATGAGTTGCTCTACTGTCTACAAAAACGTTTCCACTTCGAGGTCCAGCTTTCGGAGAGTTGGAAGAAGTGCTTCGAATTGACTCCATTGAATATGACTGCGCCGAATGAAGAGATTGATATTGTATATGAGTCATCGACGGTCGAAGGGGAGCCACGAGTTATAGTCGGATAAAAATGCAATACCTGGGAGGGCGCATTTTCTTCGCTTTTGCCGTGCGAGGGCAATAGACGATCTAGAATGAAATCAGTAATCAAATCTTCAAGCTCATCTGGAAATGTTCTGTGACATAGGGCAACGATGCATGGATTTCATGTACAGAGCTTGAATGATTACCGACTGCCGTGTGTATCCCATGGTGTGATGCGATATTACTAGTCATAGAGATTGCGGATTCCTCCCTGCCCCTCATGTATCACATGCTCAATTCCCTAAGTACTTGTGTAATGACTCGCGTCGTTTTCAGAGAATAGAGATACAATTAGCTAAGAATTCGTAATGAAGTAGCCTTAGCGATCTGATTTTCACCGGGATGCGATGCGAAACAACGTACTTGTAAAGAAATGTCGACCTGAATGACCACCCGCATGTTCCCAAGGCACTTCGCACGTCGTAGCCAGCAACACCCAGGGCCAAACCGATAACCTGGTGAACGTTCCACCTCCATGGCTGAAGACCAGTTGCGGTGGGGAGTTTGTGAATGAGTCCCTCTACGTACCCCTGACTATTACCACCGTGCCAGAGATAACGAAGATAATGTGACAGGGTGAATGGGTGCCCAAGACAATACTGCATGCATCGACCTATAGCGGGAATGCATTGGCGAGATTTACAACCCGAGTTTATACGCTCGCTCGGGAGTCTTCATGGAGGGCCTGAGCTAGGGAGAAATGGAAGAAAGATGGGTGAGCCACGCGTCAGCAAATTGGCTTAAAATAGTTATTACATGTTGATTTATATAATTCATCTGAAGAATAAGATGGACTATAACAGC
>JAEUWR010000507.1:0-70688 GCA_018524895.1 Podaxis sp. C-F-101400 | reverse complement strand
TACTATCATTGATCAGGAGTTTGAAAACTTTTGACGCCCAAGCGAATTCCTCCATGGCAAGTGATCGCTCAGGCTCCAAACTTCACCAGGTCATGTAAATCTGAGCTGGCTACTGCGGTATATTTTTGTTTTTGTTTTTAGGGAATGGGGGGCGGTGTCGGAGCTTCTCCGATGGAAGCAACTCGAAAATGATCAGGAGTTTGAAAGGATTGTCACACAATGTCACATCCAGCCTTCAGACTCCGAACCTCAGCACATACGGAGAGAGACGAGGCGGACAAACGATGTATTGTGTATTGAGGGTAGATACATAGTAATTAAGGTATAAAGTTATTATTATAAATTCCAGGTGGTGGATGTGCATAGTATTGAGCGAAGTGAGAGTTATGGGATTGAGGTATGGAATATGGCTGGTACACATGCTCTGGTGCCAACCGTTGTAAGGGAGGTCGAGAGGGACCAGCAAGCGAGGAGAAACTAGGCAAGGATGGTACCTGGGGCTGACGTGGGCTGACATTAACAGGAGGGGTATCCACGGGACGACGAGAACGATTGAACAGGCCAGCGAAACGTGGATTTGCTTTTGCTTCAGTATTGCGTGGGTCGTTGAAATAGTCTTGAATACGTTCAACCAAGTTGTTTTTTCGTACCATTGGTGGGAAGTCCGAGCACAGTGAGGATATCACCCAGCTCATGTTTTCTCTTCGTCGCCAGTGCTCCTGAGAATACATGTGTCTGGTCTGATAGGATCCGCGCTCGGTGGGCCTGCATTTCTGCTTCCCTTGCCTCCTTCTGTGCCCTTGCCTCAGGATGCACGGACTTGGAACTTCACGCAATGTGTGCTGTGCTGTTCGCTGGCAGGTCGGAGTTTGGATACAATCACCCTCTGTCACGCTTGGAGGACACAATCCTCTTACTTTCGCCGTCATGTATCCATAACTATGCCATTAGGCCTATATTTTTGCAAGAATGTTCCTTTGCTATGATAGATTAACTGTACCAAGTTTGAGAAAGTGAGGTGAACTGGATCGGACTAGATCTTGGTCACCGTGGGGCGGATTTGATCAACTTTCGTCAGTGTTCCCACTTGCAAAAATTCTGCAACCACCGTACGTGAGTTCCCTGCCACAAAAATTGGTACTCGTATTTATATCATGCTAGGCTACTCGTAAAATAAATATGAAGACCTAAGCTTTGGGTGAGGGTGAGCTGTGAGGCAAACTTTCACATTTTCAAACTCCTGAAACGTTGTCAAACTCCCGATCAATGATAGTACTTGACTACTATGATGCCTTGTCCACTTGTTATCCGTAACCTGCCCGGACAGGGCTCTGGGTCGGGATCGATATGGAGGCGACGCATTCAGCCCACACCCACCCTGTCTCTGCTATGACCCCTTTAGCTCGTCAATCTATCTCTCGTTCTCCCAACACTTACGATCAGCTTAGTCGCCGCACACACGGAGCACAAGATGAGACGAGACATACCTCGGGGACCCCCCTTGCAATTGGCGCTTAACTGAACTTTCCTGCCTATGTATGAAGGATGAGCTTTGTCGGGTCCAGATATTACTGGTAGGATTGCACACGCAGTGAAATCGGATACCCGGACTGCCTTGTCCTATGTCTTGGTGAATCGCACTATATGGAATTAGGGTCTTGGTGGTGAAGGCAATACAGCGATCACCGATCAGGGCCTAAGCACTGTCAGTGGGAATTGTCTTGGTATGAGTCTAAAATATAATATTGTTCTCGCCCAGTCTACGTCTCTGCTGGAAATGACTTGGAATTTGTCCCCGCACGGGTGCCGGTGTTGGGAGGTGATTCTATGGCCCCTCGCAGAGCGGCTTCAGGTACAAACCGCTCTTCAATACATATACTCGATAACTGCCTCTGTGAGAGAGTCACCTTTTTCGTGTACATGCCACTTTCCTGTAATTCTAGTCACGCGAACAAGTCAACAAACCCCATCCACACTCGAAGGGATCCTCAACTAATGCACGGATCAAAAGTAATTGGAAATTCAGTCACGTATCATCGCCGCCGGCACTTCACAAGGTGATCGCTGTAGATCAGAGTGGCGATCATGCTCCAACTCAGTCACAATTACTTCGGTAACTATCTTCAACAGCGATAAAAGCTGTAGATAGTATCATTATATCCTTCAGTAAGAACGGAACGTCCTTCAAGCTCGATCGTGTGCGTGTACTCCGAGCCCTTTGTCAACATCCGAAACGGATCACAACCACGGATCAACCTTCCGCGTGCGCAAAGTGCTGTGCATACAGCAATAGCCATATGATGTCATAAGCAGCAATACGGGCACGGACCCCAGAGACACTAGTAAGCGGACAAAGTACGATAAACATTTGTTATGCGCTCGAGCATTGCTCAGTATGTAACAACAAGCTATCAATAGCTGGCTCTCCTTCGCCAGTGCTCGTGATCACCATTGCCTCGTTGGTAAGGTCGACGACGGGAAGATCAATGGTGGCAAGTTTGGGTGCGGGCGGAAAGCAAGTTGTCCGGTCAAATGAGTACACCTCGTCGTAGATACGCTTGGCGGTCGTAGCTATGGGTGGGACGGTTACAGCGCTTCGCGTTCCTGGAGGTGTTATGCTTACTGCGGAAGTCGGCCTGAGCTTCTGGACTAGACATCGTGTAGGGCGACGAAGGCGGAGTTTGTGTTACGCCAGTGCGAACGGGCTGCACGTCGAGATAGAGCTGCGCAGATGGATATCACTGATGACCAGGAGCTATGGGCTATGGCTGAGGGACATACCTACACTGAAAAACTGGAGCGTGTAAGATGGGAGGGAAGAGGTGCGAAGGACAGAAGTCCTTCTCCCCGACTCCCTGCATGAAGGAGAGCGAACGCGTTCGATCAAATGTGCCAGGGCACAACATGGCCAAATGGCATCAATCTATCGCGGGATCTTGGAGGTGATACTCAATACGCAACAACAAACACTTCACTCTCGTTTATTTTTATCACAAGTGTCTCATACTACGACCATTTCTAATCCTCATATTCGAAGCCTAATACACGTCCGTTAAGCCATTCCAAGTCACCAAAGCTTTCAATTTCGATCCCAGAGATACGACACATACATGTGATGCATCAACGCCCAGAAATCAGGACATAAATAATTAACGGGTCACGAGAGTAGACAGATTCCCACATATGGCAGGAGAGGCCGCTGCCTCGTGCAAAGGAGCCGTACTTCCCTAAGCGACGGAATCCCTCCCTCAGCCATTAGCAGTGCACAGGCAAAGCTTGCCTTTGTTGTGCGATTGTATTATCGCTTCCCTTACATTCCTACGCACCTGGATTCAAGCATCACAAAAGACTCTGCCAAGTTTCTCGCTACGTGGACCGTACATCGCTGGTCTCCAGGCAGAGGCGAGTCCATGTCCAATCTTGACCTCGCGTTGATTCAAGCTTGCTGAAAAGTAGAAAGAGTTGTCTCCCAGTCCGGCACCATACACTCTTCGAGGTAGACGAGACGAACGACGTCCGAGAGCGAGCAACGAAAGCGCCGTGGACACAGCTTAAAAGATCCAGGTACAAAGGCGCGCACAAGGTCAACAGAACGGTACTGAGGTAAAGAACAACGGCGTTCCTTATCCGTTCTTCTAGTTGATGACATGTTTCCAGCGCAACGAGGCCGAAGGCGAGCATTACACACCATCCGACTTCACAACCCAAGAATTTTTTTTGAGCGGTTCGTGAATTCTCAATATTGCACGAACATGGAGTTGAAGCGCCATGAGTAGAGCCCCGAAAACCGACCCGTTTATTCAACTAGAGCTCCGAGATTGCGAACGGTGACCGGACAATCGAAGGTGAGGGAACACACTCGCAGAACCAGAGAAAGGCGACCACTAGCTGACAGGACTCCCGATCAAGCAGAATCCAGACAGATACAGAGTTTGGAGTAAACATAACCCAGATTTGTAAGGCCATGGCGAATAATCGTTCCGATGGTTTGAGATCGTCCAGTCAAAATAGGACAAACCTCGATGGACAGCAGGAGCAATATGACCTTCACCGCAACGTGCTGCATCCTGGAGCACCGAAATTAGTGCCCAGGGAGCTGCCAGCGGAAGAGGAGCGGATTCAATTCCGACAAGCAGTCACCATAAGCCACGGCGACGATCAATTGCTCCCAACGGCTCTTCTCTTCCAGAACGACGCTACGTCTGGTATAGATGCGCGACTCGCCTTCCATAAAAGACAACGCCCGGTTGCACAGCCAACCATCACCTTTATGCCCGAGTACCCAGAATATCTCTGGGGCGCTATCGGGCGTCACATCACGAGAAGTGACGATGACATGCGAGTACACTTTGAGGCAATCACCGAACCAGCGACGAACCCTCCCACGTCAAGGATACGAATTGTCACGGAGTTTGGCGATTGGTTCGTCGTTGAGCCACAGGATGGATGTGGATACGTCACAGTGCAAGATGTCCAGAGGAGAGTGATTAGGTGGATGCAGGAAGTCAGCTCCAGAATGGACCCGGGAGAGACGATTACTAGCCTTTCGAGATGGGTGAGGATAGCAGATTGGGATGGGACAGAGATCGAGGTAGAAGTATGGATGTGGAAAGGGTTAATGCGCCTCGGAGAGACGATGGAAACATGGTGTTTGAAATTAGGTGAGATATGAAGGAAGGGAAGGACTGTCAACTAGAAAGCTTTCCTTTAGTCTTGGACTACGATTGTCAGGTGTTGAATTTCTGCTAAATTTCTAGTTTTTTATGCTCCTATACTCAGCCTAGGATTTTTGTATTCAATTAAACGTTACCCTTTTCTTCAGAAAATGTGGCCGCTATCCAGAGAACAAGGAATTGTTAGGATAAACCAAAGGGCGAATGGCGGAAGGTTTTTGCAAGGTATTCGAGGAGGTGGGAGGAGGAGGGACAAGCAATTGAAAGGGGGACGCTGCCGCAGGCAACAGACTATGGAGTTTCCCGAGAGAAGACACCCAACCAGATCGGATTAGCGATGTATAGTGTAAACCTCCCGTGGTCGACGGTAGCACCTGGGATTGGCTCAACTTGGCATCACATGTCCCGACTTGCCGGCCATCCCCATGACACTTATAGATCTACATCGGGCTCCAACACGGACCATGCCTTCCGCTTTCGGACCCGAGGAACCGAGACAACACACTACGAACTCGCTCCTATGCCGATTTTACGCGACATTTCGATAGCGTAAATCTACTACAACGGGTTCCACAGCTTCAAGCACTCACTCTGACCTACGTTATTCCCGAGACGCTCTTGATGCCTGAACCTCCTAACAGCGCAGCATGTCGGTGGTATGGGAGGATTGAATCATTCCAAACGTCCGAACTTCTCATTGACGCGACCCTGTCATTATCCGGAGTCCAGTCTCACCCAGATTACATAGTGGCTGCCTCCGTGGCTCAGGATGGCTCTTCCATCCCTCCGTCCTCGACCCTCTGACACTATGCGTGCCCACACGGAAGAAGAGGAATGAGGAGATATCTCACGTCGCCAGACGTACATATGCTCCCGCCGCATTCCTTTTGCGCTCCTAGACTGAGTTGATGACGAGGTTTTTACACCACGGATCACCACGAATTCTTTTCTCGATTATACTCACCAGCGGCGCATCCTCCAGGGCACCGCAATTGCCATACCCATCTCCACTGCCTCTACAGGTTAATTATCGTTTCGTTGGAACGTCGAACCAATCATATCGTGTCAAATCAGTGGTCACGGACTCGTGGCATGACCTTCCCTCCATGACAACTGGTTGGTGCAACTCCCTTCAACTCGGCTGCTGCACCTTCCGTTGCCAGCTCCGCGCCCGTATAGGCCCATAAGCATCACTACACCGCAATGGAAGCACCTAGCATCACCGTCCTTGTCCTCCCTGCCGACCAGAATAGTTAGTCAGAAGTCCCACTGGGACTCCCACGCACCTTTTGTACCCCCATCACTTGTGCAGGAGCGAGTGCGAAATGTGAGTGGAACGAGGGGCGACCTACGATCCCTGGGTAATGGACAAGTGAGAGGTACAAGTGCAGCGCGGACGCAGCGTGAAGAGATTAGATTTCGAAGCTAATACTTCTTTTTTTTTCCCTTCAACAATTTATTACGCGGTGCTTGGCGGCAGTCCGCGGCACTAGTTAATACGCTAGGCTCATGTGGATGTGCTATGGATCCGGGTAGGGGTGCAGCCAGTTGGGTCCTAGGCAGGTTGTGGGCCGGTGGGCCCAGCGCTCTTCGCGAGGTGGGGTTGATCTGAGTGTAGAGTTCCGCGGGAGTCACACGCTCCTGGTGAGGGCGCGAATTCGAAAGCGATTCGGGCACTAACAGAGAGAGAGAGAAGGGAAGAGTGCAGAGTCCCTTTCGGGCCACACACTCGGGGTGGATGGCGTGAGTTCCGTGGGGGACAGGCACTTGAGGAATGGGCAAAGAATCCTCCGGAGGGGCCACGTGTCCTGGACACATGCATCGACCATTGCCGAGGCGTAGAGGAGAGGATACTGGTGCGAGGCGTTCACCAATTGCCCCTGGGCTTCTTGTTTGCTTGGGCTGAGGAGCTAATACTTCATACTGGGAGGTCAACCTGTTGTTGGGAGCACACTACTTATATATTCTAAAAGCATGGCGTGACGCAGGGTTGACGAAATGTTTCATGCTAGTCTCCATGCATAAGTAGCCGGTTCGGCACCCCTACATGCCGACCCCTGTACTGTAACATATGAAGTCGCAAGAGAATAGAATAACAAGGTTTACATCGGGTACCCCAGACTATTGGCGAGGCACCAAGGCCAGAGTCCAACTCAGTCTTATTCCCTGTTAACCTTGAATACAGGCTATCCGACATGACTATGATTCAAAGAAGAACCAAGTTACATCATGGGTTAAGCTTCGATTTCCTTTTCCAACGATATGTCGGAGTTCAGATACAGTATTCAGAAACTCATTTCTCCATATAGGACTTCCGGCCCCACTAGCCACTTTTTCACCGATATTCGCGACTCGTTTCTTCGTATTCCAGCCTGTTGTGGACAAATATTCACACTTGAAGGTTATTGTGGCACGCACATCATCTGACGCACTTCCCTCATTTGATATTTTTGAGATCTTCTTGTGGCGGTCCTTAGGTATCCCCAGAAACTTCACCCCTTTCACGATGAGGCTCCAAAGAATGCCGGCCTCTGTAGGGTTATTCAGCCCACTCTTCATAATGATAACAGAATAATGACCCACTCCATGTCCCAATCTCGTAATCGTTGAGATGTTGGAAGTCAAATTCTTTTGGTAAAAAATTTCCTCAAGGGATGAGGAGAGTAAGTGGGTGTGGTTGTACCGTAACTTTCAAGGGCATAGGATTGTGGAAGATGCGCAGTTGAGTTATTTGCAAACTCCGGTAGCCGATTTCTCATCCAGAAGCCTGTGGCTTATGTCACTGGTATACTAGTGAGTCCGACGTATATTCCCCCAGAAACTACGACCACGATTGAGGAAGAGACCCACAGGCTGTTCAACGACATGGCTGAATAGGCAATGTATTCCGACACTCCAATCTGAGTCAGCCAGCGAGGTTCTTGGAACAATGCTTGGTTGAACGTGTCCTTCTTCGTGAGAAAGCGGTATTTCCCTATTCCTAAGGTGTAGATGAGGACTGGAGAGAAACTATTTGTTAGTTACTTACTGCAAATCTCCGAACCATTACGGTAAGTCGCCGCAGCCTCATAAATCAGCACCTTCGTTCAGGCGTCTGATATCCTCCGACTTTGACTACCTCCCTTTACACATCATGAACTCAACCCGTTCGCACCCATCTGAAGCACCCCTACCCACCCTCAACAAGCTTGGAGTCTCATCGCTCCCCAGAGATATTGATGCCCCGAAGGTCGCAAGTGAATGGTTCACGTCTTTCGCGGAAAAGATCACCTCGAACGACGTCGACAGCATCATCAACCATCTCCTAATCCAGTCTTCCTTCGATTCTACACGTCCCGAGACTGCGGACCAAGTTTCAGTGTATTGGCGTGACCTACTCGCACTTACCTGGGATTTCCGTACTTTCGAGGGTACTCCTCGCATCCGCCGATTCTTGGTTGACCGTCTCAAAAACTCCGGTATCAGCAACTTACGACTGAAGACTACCAGTGATGGCGAAGGACTTGCACCGTTTCTCGCCAAACCGTATCCCGATCTTGTTTGGGTCGTCGGAATGTTTACTTTCGAAACCAATGTTGGACTGGCTTCAGGCATCTTCCGTCTGGTCCCTACGCTTGATGGGCAGCAACAGATTCGATGGAGGGCGCATTGTATCTTCACAAACCTCGAGGACTTAAAGGGTTTCCCTGAAAAGGTCGGGCACCTGCGTAACCAGGTATCTGATCATGGAAAGTGGGAAAGTATCCGAGAAAAGGAAAGGCGTTTCGAGGATGCGGATCCCACTGTGATAATCATTGGCGCTGGTCACAGTGGTCTGGAGATCGCTGCGAGACTCAAACTGCTTGGAGTTTCGAACCTGATAATAGAGAGGAACGAGAGGGTAGGGGATAACTGGAGGAATCGCTACGACGCTTTGTGTCTCCATGATCCCGTTTGTAAGTGACTCCTTCCAATGGTATTTCTGTGGTCTGACGTTTTCTAGGGTTGGATCACTTGCCGTACATCTCGTAGGTGTCGCAGCCTCAGCTGCGATCGCTACCCTTTGCTCATTTCGACTTCTCAGGTTCCCTCCAAACTGGCCGGTATTCTCCCCCGCCAAGAAGGTAATTTCTATGTCCTGTGTTTTGGAAATTTATTGACATTTGGGCCACCAGCTAGCGAACTGGCTGGAGTTCTATGCGGAGTCAATGGAATTGAATGTGTGGACATCGTCGACCGTTTCCCATATTCAGAGGGACCCTTCTACTGGCATTTACAAGGTCACAGTATCATTCAAGGGACAGAAAGAAGGAACACGCGTCCTCACAGTGAAGCACGTCATTTTTGCTACTGGTCTCTCTGGGGGTGCCGCATATATGCCTACATATCCTGGGATGGTAACAACACTTCCATCTCTTTATGACGTCTTGATGTTGAAGGTGATCTCAGGAAAAATTCAAAGGGCAGATTCTGCATTCAACCCAACATAAGAAGGCGACAGACCACTTAGGGAAGAAAGTGGTTCTCATCGGATCAGGAACTTCTGGTATAACATGTTCACCTAGTCTGACGGTACTTTCTCACTGCGGTACGACCAGCTCACGACCTCGGCGTGGATTATTGTGACCATGGAGTTGGTATGGATATCCGACTGCGACTCACCGAAATGTCTTCTAACATCGCAGCTATAGATGTGACCATGTACCAACGCAGCTCGACGTATGTAATGTCTGTGGAGAAGGGAATGAGGATTACCGTGGCGGGTGAGCAATTACAAGTGCATTTCGTTTTTAGTGGATCCTTATAGCCTTCCCAGGCTTATTCGAGGAGTCTGGACCCCCGACCGCTGTGGCTGACAGGATATCTGCGTCGTTCCCAAATCTTCTTAATGTTGGTCTCCACTATCGAAATACATCAGTGATTGAAGAAGTGGATAAGTGAGGACAGTACTCACCTGTAATATTTGATCCCTCACCTCTTACGCGGCTTCAGGGAAACTCTTGAAGGTCTTCGACGCGTTGGCTTCAGACTCGAACGTGGATACAAGGATGCCGGTTTCTTGTTGAGCGCATACACGAGGACAGGAGGCTACTATCTAGGTGGGGAGATAACTTATCCGACCTCGGCCACACTGACTCTCTGTGGCAGATGTTGGTGGTAGTCAATACGTCATTGATGGTAGAATCAAGTTGAAAAATGATTCTAAACTGGAAAGTTTCACCGAGACTGGCTTAAAGTTCACAGATGGGAGCGAACTTCCCGCCGACGTAGTCGTGTTTTGCACAGGGTAAGGGTCTTCACTTTGGAAATGGAAACCGTCTAATGAACTCTGGGCAGGCTCGGGAATGCTCGCGATGTCGTTAAGGGCGTTGTAGACCCCGAGACCTTTAAAGATGTAGGCGAGATCTGGGGGTTGGATGATGAGGGCGAGTGGAAAGGTATTTGGGGCGACCTTGGTGTGCGAAACTTGTGGTTTATGATGGGTAAGGAATGCCCATTGGAGATGTTCGTGGCTAGTACTGATTTTGCAACCCAGGGAGTTTTGCGTTAAGCCGTTTTTACTCCAAGCATCTCGCGCTCCGTGAGTGAACTCTTGGCTCCTTAAATCCGCGTGGTTGGTGACACGAGAGAAATTTAGAAATTAAAGCAATTGAGGAAGGCATCTTCGGCCAAAGGTATAAGGAAAGAATTTGAAGAAACGGAGAAGTGGCTTCCAATGTATGAAGTACACCCTATTTAGTGACGGGCGCCGAATATGTACTGAAAAACAGATAAGCATAGTCTCAACCTTTAATGTACATATACTATTGACGATTCGGGGGATAAACACTCGAGAGTGATGCCAACCTTCTTGGGCTGTCATCCATGAGCTTTACTTGAAACGCCGTCCAGGAGGAAAAGCAGGGAAAGTATAGAATAAATCAAAACAAACGCAGTTTAAGTGCATTTCATTTGGCAGATTCTTGAACAAGGACTTGGAGACAGCCGCGATATTTAGGCGTTAAGAACGCCATGAAATCGAAGTCAAGTAGCCTGCTCAATGATCAATGGCAACCAACCTATGCGAGTAGTGGGAACGTACGTAGTTTCGTACACTTCCATATCCAGTCTCCGAAGCAGGTTTCCGAAAATCAGATACAGTTCACACCAGGCCAAACTAATCTATATGTGGGCTTCGGATGAAGACGACTGATACTGGGACATACTTGATGCCAAGGCACATGCGCGGTCCTTTCGAGAAAGCAACGAGATAGTTATCAAGTTCCCTAGACTCTTTGCCAAGCCACCTATCAGGATTAAAGGTCAAAGGATCGGTGAAGATATCAGGATGCCTATGCACAAAGGTCTGTCCCATAGCGACAACAGCCTGGAAACAGGATCGAGTGAGATATACACATGAGGTCTAAATTAGACGTACACCTGCAGGGACCAGGTGTCCACCGATCAGGGTAGTTTCATGTACGACTCGCGGAAGAGGGCTAACGACACCATGAGAGAATCTCAACGATTCCTTAATAACGGCGGTCTATGAGGACACGGGTTAGCATGTATCAAACGAAGGGCGAAGGAAGGTCACCAGGTATTGCAATTTCTCAAGGACTTGAACGCCAACCCTCACATCTTTGTCTTGCCAAACTTCCTCTATCTCTTTCACTAGCCGTGTATGTATCCCCGGATTGCTCAATACATAGAACATTCCGGTAGCACACGTATTTGCGACCGTATCACTGCCGGCTGCAATCAAGACAGACGCCTCATCCAGCAACGAGCGCCTACTTGGAGGTTGACGACCATTCTTCGTGCTTAGGAGGTGGTGATATATCGTCTCGTGTTCAACTTCGTCGAGGGACGTGGGGTTGGCGAGTATTCTGTCGATTTGCTCCTCGATAGTCCTGAAGAGGTTATCGACGGCAATCATCTCCGGGCCCTTCAGTGATGATGGGAGACCAAACACGAGAGGAGTTATGAACGGAAAGTGCTGCATAAGGAAGAAGACACCACCCGTAGATAACAGTGTCATGAGGGCCGGATGTCTGAAATCAGGAGCGTCGAGGGTTTTAAATGGATTTGCGTGGCAGTAGGACGTGATGATCTCCATCGTGGTAGAGTGGAGGGCAAAGTGAAGGTTTGCTGGACGAGGCTCGGGCCCAGCATATGTCAATAGGGCATGGACTAGTCGGTTTACCTGGAAACGAGTTTGGCTGAGTGAGAGGTCGGAAGGAGAGGGTGACGTACGCTGTGCTGTATGACGTCTTCAAGCTTCAGAATTGCCCGACGTGAAAACAACGGTAAGAGGATATCTCTCCGTTTCTTTGCCGTCTTCGGATCAGCGAAGCCGAAAGATGACTGGCGTTCATTGAAACAATCATAGAACGGGGGGAATTTGGTCAACTTGGTACCGGAGCCATAGATGTCGCTGAAAGCATGAGGGTCGTTGAAATGTAGCTGGAGATGCGTGACTACCGGGATATATCAAGAGTCGCAGAGGAAGCTCACTTGATTTGGTCTGATTCTGACTACAGGACCTGAGAGGTGGTGGGGGTAAGCCTGACATATACCTCAGTTCTCAGCTTACCATAAATCTGGTGCAGCTTCTCGAGTTGTTTGACCTGTCCGCCTCTCATCCAGATATCATAGTATGCAGTGTAATAATCGGAAATGGCAGCTAGAGCAGGTCCAGGAAACTTGGCCAGAGGATGTAGATACAGTCGGTAACACACCAACAGTGCCAGACTGAGACCAGCACCAAGAAGAGAAGTCTTGGTGACATCCCAAAACGTTGAATCAAACATCTTTAGATAGGGAGCAGGACAGGGACCTGCGGTGGTTATGTCCGTAACACAGATCAACTTTAACGGGGCCGTGGGCGTCTTTCCGGGTCTTTATGGTAGCGTAAGGTGAATGCTGAGGAGCGCCGCGGGCTATACAGCTCCTGGGTATGCGGAATCTCAAGAATGAGTGAGCGGGGAACCGACGCAACCGTAGCCGCCTAGAAGAAAGCGTGTGATGTCGAGGTCACGGAAAGAAACCACGATGGTCACATCGCTTGAACGAGCTGTGACGAAACCAAGACACTAGCAAGCGTAAACCGTCATAGACGACCGACAGACAGACTCCCTAACAACCACGAAATCCTAAGTCTGTCACTTTGATTTGCACTGCCTGGACATATCTTAGATTACTGAACGCGAGACAGGGATTGAACTAGATGTACTAGCTGCCTTGACCGCGAAAATGAATGGAGCAGAAGAATGATGAAACTCACTGCAGGACCACCTGTCGGCCTATACCCGTTCCCCAGCCCACCCTTTGTCCATTCCCCATAATCCTTTGACTCTTGAAACACAGGATCAATGGAACTTGCGATCAGCACCGGCTTCACGACATACATCTTAAAGGTGGCAGCACCCTTTGGATGTGTGCTGGGATACGACTCGATCGTATCTAATCCCCAAGTCGAATTCCAGGTGTCCCTTCCCAGGATCAGTATGTCCCTGGGATGTCATGAAGAATACACTGGCTATTCCGAGATAGGAACAAGAGCCTCAAACCTCGACAGCTTCCGCCGCGGTCGCACATCCAGGGATCTGGTAAGCATTAGGCGAGTGAACGGTGTAGTCATACTCTAAAAACGGCGTGAATGAAAACTGTTATCAACGTAGAGGGATGATGGAATACGCCATGGCGGAGTCTGTCCCTAACACTGAAGTTTGACGCTCAGGTTGCGTCACAATTTACCGAAAGGCCTTAACAACTGGTCACACAAACGTTGTATTATACTTTCTTTGTTTTTTTTTTCTTCTTCTATTGGTTGGGCGTTTCTGGCACCCCTCAGAGATTTATTCTGATGAAGTGAGCCGGCTATGTTTTAATCACCTGGTATCCCGGTATTTCAGTAATTCTATTGCGAAGCTGTGGCGATAGTAATGATGAACCCTGAATCTACACGCAGTTGTGGCGTCGTTAGTCCTAATGACAGCGGGTGCCACATCCTTTTCCGCGCTTGTTTACCTAGGAGCCTCCTGGCCTAGTGAACAGCTGCCAAGTTTCGTTGTGCAAGCCAAGTGTTTACGATGGGACCTGTAGGCATACCAATGTGATGTAGAGAAGGATAATGTAGGTGTAAGAACTAAGAAAAACGCGAACACGAGGGCATTGATCCTCGTCAACCTCATGAGAAAGAACAACGATGCCTCTTGAAGCATTTAGGGTTGATTTAAGTCTAGGGTCTCAGAGATGGGAGCCTAAATCTGTGCCCAAATTTGTATAATGTAACCTCGTCCTTGGTATAATTCCGGCGACTTCTTTAAAAGTGACTACGGATACCTTCCGTTCAGCACCGGGCCCTCAAATGACTTTGTATGAATGTATGCGTCCATTGGGAATATATTCTTTGTCGATCATCATGCAAGGCTTGAGGAAGCCGACCACAAACATTGACACAAGTGGGAATTGGGGTGAGAAGTTTCAAAGCGTGGTGGTCGGGAATTTTAGTCATCGGCGACCAAACTTTGGATTACTTTACGGCGGTAAAGACGTTGAGGACCGGACTGTTGGGGATAATTTCCATTCTCCGAACTATAGTGAATAGTTGTTATCTCTGCGTTGCTGTATGAGACATCTGCCTAAATGACAGATGTTTCATTGATGAAACCTTGCTACAGATTCAGACCTGACTTTGAGATGTGTTCCCCAGCCTGCCAGTCAATCTGGAGCTGTTCTGTGAGCCTGGGATCTATATTGTGAGATCGCCTCTCATTGCTTGAGATAATCCAGCCCACTCTTTTGAAAGGAAATATTTGCAGGCATCTCTTGGAACTCAGAAGACAACCATCTAAAGAGAGATGATTGGACCCCGATTGTCACACGACTGAACGAGGAGTCTGCACTTGGGGTCAACGTAACAAGGCTGTGCGTGCCACCTATTCCTCCAAGATTCCATTACCTCTGCTTGGTTTCCTTTGTATCATTTCCGGAACCGAACCCTTACAGACCGGTGCCCACGTCAGGTGTTATGGCTATTTAATCTCTTTCTCTTCCAAATCCTGTGGTCGCAGGTACCGTAACCTAGAAATATTAAGTGAGTACTTCCGCCTCACGGAAGATGTACAGGCTGGAAGTGAAGACTCAGGTTTTCTCAAAATTGGATGAAGCACTTCTCTCTCATCAGGGTCATAGCGTCCGTACAATTTGTAAAACTATCATCATAGGTACATTGTATGTACCGACTTGGTAGTCATTGCCCTAAGCAGTAGCTGATTAGTTGGGTCAGCGCTACTGTCATAAAATCGGCGGTTGAAAACTTACTACCTTGGCAGGTCATGGCACTGAGCATCTCGAATCAAGCAGGACAATACTTATAATGTGCGTATTTTTGCTACTGTATTCAATCCATTATGATTTTCCAACAGCTAAACTCCCAGCGGGACGCGGATGTAGTTATTCCGACGTTATATCGTTTCTTTCCGTAAAACAACGGAACAACGTTGATGTACTGTATCCTACTGTATCCTCAGAAATTATAACAAGTCACGGAGTCGCCGCGACCTAGTTGACAACTACATCAGCTTACCTAAGAGTGTCTAGCAGGGGTGTCATAATTCATTCGCGGCCAGGTTCTCATAGAAACGCTGATCGCACACACATTGAGACATAAAAACTAACCCTTACCTGAGTAAACTTCGGACTAAGGCCCTTACTCTATTATGGCAGCACGACTATCGTAAGCAGCTGGAACGGCGTTGTCGATGATACCAGAGCAATAGCCTAAGAGTCTACAGTTTAGGGCGTTTCATGCATGTCGTATACTTAGTTACGGCTGCTCCCCTGACTTTGACCTGCATGAATAGATTCATTGATTTATCCAAAGGGACCGAGGCCTCAAGGCTCCGGTACCCCATTCTAAAAGCTCATCTTGTCCCCCTTCAAACGCTCAACACGAGGCAAATGAGTTAACCGATCTGACCTCTAGATGAGATGCGGATATGAAGTGTCATTGTCATGTCGGGTTGAAGATCGAACGTTAGTCCTTGCAAGGGCCTCTCCGAGTCGGCAAAACATGCTCGCTGCGTCACTCCCTTTCGTTGGCTCAAAGATTGGATTCAAACTAGTATTGGGGCTGTGTGCAGGGTATTGGCGGCGCCCGCGCCCAAGAAACTCAAGCGCTCGGATTCATTATTCCCTAGAATGGTGGGATTGAATAATTTAATTTAGCGCATTTAACGGCGTTGAGGTCCCGGTCCATAGGCATCTCTCTGCCAGACACGGCTACACATAAAGAGCCGCAAATCGTTGGCATCTGTTCATCACAATCCTCCCCAGCAAAAGTAGTGAGTGAACTTCCCGACATTGTGGCTGTAAAGATCGCCGCTGCGTGGGTTGCTCTTGAAATGGTCGCTCTCATGGGACCTCACTCGGAACAGCCCCCTCCGACGTCTTGCACCCTTCACCTAGTAGCTCGCATGCTAACAGTCCGTGACTGTTGACTAGAGTTCCAATATCTGTATACCCGTGGATTTGAAGTTGGGTTAGGTTTTCTGGCACGATACCGTCGCTCACAATTACCGAAATGCCCTCGCCAGGTGTTGGAGATCACAAGGTATGGCTCCCATTCTCCTGTTTTCATTTTTCAACGTGTTTTCCCCCGCTCTTCTCGCTTCCGACGCTCTTGTCCTCAAACTGGTGCTCACACATTCCGGCCCCTGCAGTCGCCCATTACTCCATTTTGCAATGCAACACCCGGACAAAAGATTCACGGTAAGTATCAGTTGTACGGCTCACCACTAAAAAGTCTACTTTCTCATTCATATCATTCAGAGGAGACCACCATCACCGGGAGGGATAGAACACCACGATCCTCATACGATGATGGCAGACAGGTCGAGACTCCCAAGGTAGGATACTGTCATTAACTAGAGTGGCCACTCAGTTAACGGGGGCTTTGTTTGGACAGGATACCTCAGAGATCCTCGTAAATCGTCCCCATTCTTCAGTAGATGAACCTTCACCCGATAGCCGGGAAGATGATAGCCAAGCTGTCAGTCCAGAAGAGCTCCAACATCATGGACAAACCCACCTGAGCCGCGTCAACGAGGGGCTTCAGCCAATCTTGGAAGTGGAGCCCAATTACTGGTCAGCTCCGAGAATTAGGCCAATTGCGCTTCCAGAATGCGAAGACGGCGAAACAGCCGACATTGAACTCGTGACACAAGAGAGGGTTACCCAGGATCAAGATTCCCAAGCTTCCCTCCTTTTTCGTCAATTTTAGCCACATTTTGTACATACAATGTAGGATAACTAGTAGTGAATTCAGAGGCGCAGAAGATACAGGCGACCCGCTGTGGTCAAGCCACATGTAATGAAAAATGCGTGTTATTTGAGCCAACTTCACTATGCCGCCAAGCCGTCCCGCCGATTGCCATGATTTCTACAACAAAGAGCTCCCGAGATGTGGCACCAAAAGTAAAAGGTTAACAAAAAGGGACTTGAACAAGTTTTGTCCGATGAAACAAGAAGAGGTACCGCAGCGAGAGCATACTATACTGACAACCGCGGCGGGAGTTGACTAACATACTCTTCTCTCGAGACTTGGGTGTATCAACAACCTCACGACCCTCCTCCATCATAAATGGATACCACCCTGCCGAGGAGCGTAGATAATCTGTCAGTTCAGTACACCCTCACCGCGTCTTAGCAGTAGGCATGCTTGTAGCGGTATAGAAATTGAGAGTTCAACAACAACAACAGTTGAACCTCACGTGATTAGCTCAAATGAGAGACTGTTAGCCCGCTCGAGTCCTTCCGGACTTACGGCATGTCTGTCAGGGTCATTCTAAAGGGCCAATGTATAGCAAAAAATGGATAAACAAGTGGGCCGGCTCGGAACGCCCATAAATAGAACGGCACTTTTGCGCTAAGACCCCACAATCCTTGGTTCCTGACCGGTGCTCTTAGCCACGGCTGGCTGACATTCGTGTTTATCACTCCAGATCGCAAGTTATCTTGAATGCAGCTGGAGAATACGTGGTCAAACACGAGAGGACTATTGGAAGAAGCGGTGACCGTACTCATGGGGAAACCTGGATACTTAAAGCAAGAGCCTCGGGTCGAGAGTGTAGTAATGTTGGATAAGGGATTGGGTGGGCAAGTATTACCGGGATCACTAAGATATCATCAGTGAGAACCTCAAGTCACAATGCAACAGCTTACGTTGTTGCATTATATGCGAAAACTGTCAAGACCATCCGAGTTAGTCAAGCTAACGTACTAAAGACGAGGACATACAGTGACACCGAACAGCGGGTGCAAGGAATTCCAAGTGGATGCTATAGACATGACTCGTGTTCAAAGGTATACATGTGTTTAAGTCGGATTCTTCAATCGTGCTCCATTCATACGGCCCAGAGTATGATTCACATGCCGGGGATCCGTCGTAAAGCATGAGCACCGTTGCGAATGTATATGCAATCAGCGAAGAGAGGGAGAACAGCGTGGACGAGAGGTGCATGGTGATACGGCGATGTCAGTCAGTGCGGCGGTTCGAGTGTTGTGGCATTTATATACAGGTGTATCAAGAACTCACAAGGGGTTAATCGATGACAGCCAGCGAGTCTAAATGACCGGGGTTTTCGCGTAGGTTCCAACCTTACACGCCTCGTCTTGTGACCACTGAGGCCAGCAAGGGTCAAGACCTAGGCCGCCATCCAACAGCTAAGGTGAACACATTGCCATACTCTGGCTTTGGCCAAGTTGTCTTCGAGGCCCGAGGTGGGGCGTTGGACATGCAGGACAGCCGTCGGGCGCGATTCACTCCTCCCCCTGGATGATAAAGATCAGCCGTAGTCAAGGCGAAAGCATAATTGTGGAAATGAAGGAATTTCCACCAAACACCCTCATTTCCACATTTGCGCTTTCGCCTTATGTATCCCTGCTAAAGGCCCAGGATTGAATATCCTGCTTGCTAGTCACATGGACGGAGAGAGGTAATTCGGCATGGGGATTGTGCGGAACATTGGACATCTGAGGATTGTGCCAGGGGAAAACAGGCCCAGGAAATGCATCGCCAGCTGTGCACCAACTTCGGTGAAAAGCTGCGCCAAGTGTTTACAGATGTCTGTCTACCTCCAAGGTATGAGCCTTAAAGCTAAAGCTACGTAAGGGGTCTCAACTGCCGCCATCTTGCAATGTAATGTGAAAAAGGACCATCTGGCATGGCAGGTCGTCCGTAACGTATCACTGAAGTGTTAGATACGATTTACGTTCTCATACAATTCCGGACCGTCATGTGCGAGACGTTGCGTGTGTCGTGCTATGCTCAATTCTAACGGTCGATGTTGGTACTTAAGACTCGCTGACCATATGAGGCCGTCATGGTCATAGCCTAGATACGACAAAAAGTCTCGAAGGAATCCCCTCATTGGGTCAGATCGTCCGAAGTCTCAATTTAACCACTTGAGAGACTGGGACTGTCATCTACCAGTTCGTCCTGTCCACCGTAGCGAGCCGGAGCACGATCTTTTGTCGTAGTGAAGGATGCAAAAATCTGTGGGAACACGTATACTTCATGCAACATGCAACGTGGAAGGCAACGGGGAAAGGGAAGATGTCAATCACGTTCTTCCCATTTTTATGCGCATTTCGAGACTTGCCCTTCAACGAACTGTCGAGATAAACGCATTCATAGCTCTCCCTTTCCACTCTGTTGTCATACTCATACGCGGCGGGTCACAAGAGTACGGAGCGATGACCACGGGATACCTTTTGTGAGAAATCATGAATGTAGTAGGCATTAGGCAGTGGGAAAGTCTCAAGGTGGCAGGACCTCGAGTCGAGTCATTTCATGATTTGCGTCCAATTGACAGCGAAGCAGACAGCGGGGTATACATGGGCGGTGAGTCCGGGTGCTTTCAGAAGCGCTTGCCGGTAGTGGGGGTTTGAGAAATGACTTGACAAGGTAATTTGTGTCACCCAAATGATAATAATACAAGTGCCGGTGGTAAAGGCCGTTCAACAAAAGACTCCTTAATCTCAATGCGAAGAGAGAGCTTCGTCGTAGGCTAAGCAGACAATGGATATATTAAGACATTACGTTAGAATTATGTCGATATCTAAATCCGCAATCAATGATGCATCCTTCCACCTCAAATTGTCGACTTCCGCTCTTGGCACCCTTATATATCTAACCTTGCGATGGATATCCTCTCTCCACTCTGCAAAGGATATAAATGCACCCCAGTCCAACTCTTCCCCCGCTGTTTCCACTACCTCTATGCCTTCCAACGAAGGGAATATAATCGACTGAGGTCGAAATCCTTCCTCGTCTTCGATTTCGTCGTTATCACCATAGTCGCTGATGAGATCGAGGACGGCATCAATTGCGGACATCTCCAAGATGAGGTGCTCCACCGAATCCAGGCGTTGTAGCCATTCTCTTGGGAGCGAGAATGGTGCGTCGTCATCGAACGGGTACCGGCCATTGATTGGTGGGAGGATGATACGGAGAGTCTTCACGCTCGCGAGATAAATATCTGGCATAAAATCGAAAAGTGACCGAGGAAGGTTTAACGCTCCGAAATACTCGAAACTGGATTGCCATTGGAATTTAAACAGAAAATAGGCGGTCTGTTGGGCGAAAGGCAATTCTCGTTCGTCATTGAGGGCGTTAGAGAAAGCAATGGCGGCCCCCGTCAACGAGATTTGGAGATTGTCGCACAAGCGGGTGGACATCAAGGCCGAAAATGCATTTTGCAGCAGTTCGAGGCCTTCGTGGGTGTCAAGACCTGAACGCACACTGATCCTGCAATCATTTGGCAATTTGACCTTGGAAAGGATGTGTGCACAAGCAGTTGCGTCGTCGATTAAGGTGAATTGTCGCAGAGAGTATAAACGGACTGTTGGAGACCATTCCATTGCATCGGTGTAACGGACAGAAATCGTGTATGACAGCTTTAAGGATTCGAGGCGAGGATGACGGGAAAGCAGTATGAGCCAGGTACGGCTTGGTGGCGAGAATGGATCTCGAATATCCTCCACAGTCAGTTCTGCAAGAGCAGGGTAGGACACCTGTTCAAAGTCTACCAATGCGGAGACAAGACGAAGAGACCGTAGTTGAGGTGCATTGTTACTGAACAATTGCGGTGGCAGACGCACAGGGCCCATACTATTGCCTTCGAATGCAAATAGGTCCAAAGCCGGCGCTGACTGGTGTAGTTGTTTGAAGTGACCCTCTGTCAGGTGGAAGCGACGGATCACAAGGTAGGAGATGCGATCATGCTCCGCAAGCACGCGAGTGAACCGATTTTGCATCCCTCGTAACTGTGCACTGGTGGGACGGGACTCCGATTCACCATCGATAAAGACCTCGATTGGTTTTGGCTTTGACCACTCCAAAAAGTCCGCCATCTGGTCATCTGAGGATCCTACAACATTAATCAGCCTTCCCCACAACTCGGGGATGGAAAACGCGATTGCTCGCCAGTAATGAGAGACGCGACATATGGCCAGAAGCATCAGGGTTGCTTCTTTGAGAGTGAGGCGGGAGTAGCGGAACTCCGTGGCAGCACAGAATATGCGCACGAGAAGCTCTGTCGGAAGGTCATGAATTGTGGCAAAGTGTTGTGGATCCTGAGGCACGTCCAGGTTGAGCGACGTGTGGAAGGAACTGACGAACTCCTCGTCCGGATCCATCTGATAAGCAGAAGTGGTAAGACACCGCCTGTTGGAAAAAGAGCACACTCGCCTAGTAGAAGGTCTTTTGTTAAACTGGAGGAAGGCTTCCTAATCATCGTGGACGAAACGTGCAGTTGGATTGCAGCAACGTGCGTGCGAGAAATTTCCCTTTTCATTCACAATTCGGCCCGTGGGACGCACGATTTGATCCGAAGTCAAGAGAGTCCGACAGCTCCGAATCAAAGGCTAACGCTCATCTTGCGCCCATTTCACGCTCAGCGCTCAGCGCTCGCCGAACGAGCATGCATTCAGTATCAAAGGCCTAGAATGTCATGCCCTTACCATTCCCACAAACGTTATACCCTTGGCACCCCCTTACAACGGTCTCAGGATGCTGAACCGAAGAGGTCAACTCGCTTGCAAAACCTCGGCAGATGGACTATGGATATGACCATAACTGTCAGCTGCGGATACGAACTACCGACGCCACATTGCGTGTTCAGAACGTCACGGAAGAACTGCCTTGCCATGCTGTTCTGGAATGTTGTGTCAAATGTCGTATCAGGTACAGACTTACGACACCACTTTCACACTTTGTGCCTCCTGATTGAGGCTTTCTGGGCTTGTTGTTGACCGTTTGTAATCCAGAAACCCAGTTGGGTCTAAAGATCTCAAAATGGGCACTTGGGCCGCATTGGTCTACTACAGATGACGAACCGGAGTATGGTGGTCAACAACATTGCCCCAACTTTCATCAACTGATATAACATCTATTGTTGGGCTTGACAGCATTTAAACAGATATAGAATGACTGGAATAGACGATGACTCGTCAAGTCCCCAGCGAGGGAACCAATGAACGACCGAGGTGTTGGTTCTCGAATTATATTGGTTCGTAAATGGAGCTGAACATATGAGTCCTGTTCCCACTAGTGTCAACCGTTACCATAAGGCGGCAATCCGATTTCTGTTAAGAGATGCCACTCGCAGTAAGTGCGAACTTCTTTCTGTCCATATTGCCCCCTAGTTCCGCAACGTCTGAAATATTCCTAATTATGAGGTATTTTACATGATCATTATCCAAAACGTCCAAGAATTCCGCCCAAATTGTTATTAAGGTAATAGGGTCCAAAATTTGGAGATATTATTACTGTGAAGCATATGTGGTCATGGGTTCTTTCGGTGAGTATTTCACAAATTGGGGAAGACGTCGCATTCATACCAATACACAGAGAGCATTTGAGATCTTGATCACGCGGTCCTAAACCAGACCTGGAAAGCGATCCACGTTCCGTCGGGGAACTCGCGCAACAGCTGGAGGAGCTCGTCAAAGTGATCATTCCCGAACAGCCGAGCGACTCTGACGTCTGCGAGCCAGAGGCCAAGTATCTGCTCAATTTCCCTGATTTGGGGGTGATCCGCAGCTGGCTCCGCGAGCTGCACCGACAGTAAGCATCCTTGCTGTTCATTAGTTGATATTGGCCTCACCTGTATGAAGGAGAAAGGTTGTTGCGGCCCAACTTGGTCGACCTCCATTGCCCAGGGTTCGTCGTTCCTAGTGACGGGTGTGGTCGGGGAGAGCACAGGCTCATGGCCGTCACTATGGTGCTCGACAGCGGTGTCAGTATGGAGCATTAACCCTTGTGTGGGGGCATCCGAAGGCTGTTCAGACAACGCGTGCACAGCATAGTCGTCAACATGGGGAGATTCCGGCTCGGGAAGATCAATTGTGTGGAACCGGGGAGGGGGCGGTAAACTGAGAGTGTCATCGTCCACCTGGTTGACGGTGAGTGTTATCAACTGGGTGTCATCATCTCTGCGAGTACTTACATCCTCAATGCCCGTTTGGTATATTTGATGGGCTGCAGCTGGCGGCTGCCCCAACCCCAAGTTTGAATTGCCTATCAACACCCCAACTGTTGATCAGATCGCCCATTATGGCAGTTGGGGAG
Source organism: Podaxis sp. C-F-101400 (assembly GCA_018524895.1). Lineage (NCBI taxonomy): Eukaryota > Fungi > Basidiomycota > Agaricomycetes > Agaricales > Agaricaceae > Podaxis > Podaxis sp. C-F-101400. The sequence continues at coordinate 47,417 of JAEUWR010000507.1, read as the reverse complement.
TCTCGTACCTAAGGACTGGTGCGACAACAGTGTAAACGGCATTATAGCATTAATATTGGTGCGACGGTCGACGCGAAGAAGGAAGTTTCGAGGGTAGGGGAGGGAGACGGAGGAGGTAGGTAGACCAGGAACGGGGAGGGGAAGGAACGAGGAGACACGATGTTAATGCGCTGTGCCCATAGGAGGTGAGGGAGCTCACCATATTGGTGCTTGCGTTTGCTGGTGGCCCAGACATTTTGATAGAATCTTGCTATTGTATTCGCCTTAGATCTGCGGCCAGTAACGCGTCAAGCTCCACCACACAGTCAGTAGCTCGGGACTTGACCAACGCACTTTGCTGTCGGGTGTGTTTTACTGAAGCTCTCGCTAGCGTATTCTGAATAACAACAAGTCAGGAACCAAGCTTCAAGTGGCGAAACGAGCAAGGGAGAACAGGGATACAGGTCGAAGGTCAGGCAAAATGGTCCTCGGCGCCCCATTATGACAGCCGGTAGGCTCCCCTTCCTTCCTGAAGACGGTCGAGGAGAGTAGAGGCGAGGCGAGGTGAAGACTCACCGGATCAGGTCGCGGTTGAGCGAAATTGTGGATCCTGTACGACTTGAAGAGCGAAAAGTATAAAGGAGAGAATTAGCTGCTTAAGACCAACGGCGGGCGGAGGTGGAAAGAGGTGAGGCTGAGTACGAATAGACCGAATGGGGAAGGGAACGTAATAGCAATCGTCGGCCTATCGGAAAGGAGGTAGGGGGGGATATGCCCCGCGTCAACTGCACTTTTCGTTTTTGTATGTGGACTTACACCTGACCGACCGCCGCCATGAGTACGTAAGTACAGCTATGGTCTACTACCTCGCCATCGCATTGAACTCGAGCGTATGCTTCACCAGATCCCCAGATCAATCTCTCAATGGACGCACAAGTATAATGATTGCAGACCTAAAAAAGGCACCGAACCCCAAATCAGGGCCGTAGATCTCACCATCTCCGCGCACCGCTGGTTGTTGACCCTATTGGACGGCCCTCGGCATACAATGTACAATATATGTCCCGTGGTGGTCAAGAAAAAGTTTTTTATACGATTGGTCAGAGGACTTGCTACTAGTATGATGGCGGGTGACATAGAGTAACACCGCCACTCCCTTCCCTTTAAGTATCGCAATTACACCATGTGAGGCCCTTAGGTTTGGAAGTTCGTTCCGAACAATGTTCCCAGACTCTATTTCCTCTATGCCGTTGATGATCAAGCTGATTGTAGTACCTATCATTGAAATCCTGGCGGAATGTTACCCCCTTGCTGCCTGCGAGGGACAAGTGGAAACCGCGCTTCTTCATGGACTCTCCCTCGACCAGTGGCATGAAAGCTGGGGACTGCGCAGACATGTTTGAAGAATTACAGCTAGAAGAAACCACATTGATGCCGAAATAAGCAATCCAGCTAATCAGATCCAGTTCGATGAGTTTCTGACTGATAGTCGGGGCCGAAGGCATATTCTGAGGTATGAAACCTAGATTGGACTCTATGAAGGAATAAGATAGATTTGCGATTCTATAGTACTGCGCAGCTGTCGCGGTGGTCACATCCAGCGTTTGAACAAACTTATACAACGGCTTTACTGACTTTTCGGGAAATCGGATTGTAACATCGCTTGTGCATGACCGCCCATGCCCGTCAGGCATCTCAAGCTTGATGAAACTAAGATACGCGAGCCCATCAAACAGCAACATACGCTGACGCTCTAGTGCTTTTCACCTTGTGGTTAGTAGCCCCTAATATGACCCTAAGATTAAATTTTGGAATGGAAACCGTCGTTAACCATCGGACCAGGGTCAGGCCGAAGGGTGCTGGGAAGTTCTCATCTAAAGAAGGTCAGTTCAGGTCACTCATTGTTACCAGCATGGCTCCTACGAATTTGGTTGGTGGTCGTAAGCCGACTCGGGATCCAATTTGGACATACCATCTCTTCGGGACCACATATCCTGAAAAGACAGAAATCTCAGGGCAATCGCCCAACTCACATCGTGCACCTTGAGCTCTCATAATTTACGCTCCAGCCGTTGTCGAAGAGAATCGATAAAAGTGTCATCTCCACCCCCGTATTGATACCCTGAATGATCTAAGTGGCAGATGATATCCGATACCTATCCAGTCGGAAATCGCTTGTCCAGACCGCCGCTCTTGGGCCGTCTCACACCTGCAATGGACGATGAAGCTCCAAATTTTTGAGATCTCCGCCGTGCCTCTGTTGTACGGAGATCAGCACTTGCATCGAGGCGATTCATTTGCAGAGAAAGGCCACCAACACACCAAGCCTCAGAGATCTAGAGTCCTGTATGTGACCATACGGCGGAGGAAGACCTTGATTCGCCCTGTGAGGCCTCCCTGGGCTGGAATAAGATTAGGTCTAAGGGCGTGGCTATGACGTTTGATTTTTGTAGCCTCCCTAAAGGCGTTGTGACATTGTATTTTTTGGTATGCATACATGGGAACACCCACACATATTGAGGAAAGTCCAGTACGCCCCGTTCACACGATTCATAGCTCTATTACATCAAAGTGCTCAGGCGCTCAAGCACAATGGAAAACATTGCACCGCCTTTCCAAACACAAAATTTCCCCGTTAGCTAATGCCTCGCCTCCGTCCCTATTAAAACATTGAATACATCTTCAATAGTCCAGGAGTCGATGGCAACCCTCGTCAAGGGAGGTTTCCAGATTGCCGTGAGTAGGCTGGCTTCCCACTCTAATGATGTTCTTACAGCATTAGCTGATGGACGCGTTCGTATCATTATCTCTTTCTCCTACCCCATCCTGCCACTTCCAGTGTTCAGTTGCCGCTGCTATTGGGAACGCCGGACCACGGCAGAGCCGCGGGCGGAAAGCTTTGCTGATCGGAATTACTTACGAACACGTTCAGATAGAGAATTTGAGGCTGAGTGGGCCTCATTTAGAGGTGATGGCGTTCAGAAACTTGCTGCATAGTACGTGCCACAATCTAGTAGATGCTCAGGAGCTCATGCCCATCGCTAACATATAGATCAGTATGGTATGTCACTGGAGGACATCGTCGTTGTGCTGGACCACCCGTCCATCGATACAGCATTTCGCCCAACCTCCGAGAATATTGTGGGTCTAGAATCACTGTCGAGCGCATCGGTGGCTGAATCGGCTCTGTACAGAAGCGTGAACTGCGGAAGTTCCATTCCCCGCATGGCCGTGGCAATTACTATTTCCTCTGTATGTCACTTTAATTATACCGCCTATCTCGTTGCTCACCCAGCCTACCTGTCTCTAGATTGTGGTCATGCAGAACAGAGGGATTGTAATGCTGGTAGCATTTCAGATGGTGAGGACTATGAAGAGGACGGCAAATATGAATGTACGCCTGTGTGGTTAGTCCATTTCGGCTCACTCCTCAAGAAGTGCTCTAGATATCCTGCCATCCGATGGTATTAGGGTTGACGGTGAGATTGACGATTCGAAGATGATACAGGATAAGGCACGTCCATTATACTAGCGGGACTTTGGCTACTACATGGGCTCCCAGTTCTTGCGCAAATGGCTCGTTGAGCCGATGTTCCTCGGCTCACAACTACTGGTGCGCCTTAAGGAAAGGCTTATGAATGATTGTAGCTGACGATGCCGTCCGTCCAATCAGGCAATTCTTGACACATGCCACTCGAATACACTACTTGGTAGGCGTGGGTTGCCTCTTCGACTATGTTTTGTTCTTATTCTCCCTGAATTAGATTTAAAGCACTCCAGATGCAACCGAGTGCACAGCCTCAGGAGCCGGGGTGCGCACATTTCTCTCCACGACTTCCAGTCCCTAACTGTTGCTCCTACCAGGACGTCGTATGACTCGCCGAGGTGCGGTACCAGCAGGGGCTATTGGGAACGAGCTCACGAAGACATCGTCTAGGCCTCGAGTGGGTTGATGAGATTGTAGGGGATCCCAATCTCCCAATCTCGGGAACCTCGATCAACAAAGGGATCTCGCGAGCCAGCGAAAGGTTCAAACGGCTCTGGAAGCCGGAGCATATCCAAAAACTTTGCAATGGGTACTGTTCCAGGATAAAATGGCCAGGATGCGCGCCTTTCGGGCTACAGAATCGAGTGGTAGATTGCTCGGTGTTTCAAAGGCTATAAAATTTTTCCTGACATGAACTTTAGATTTGTGTTTCTGCCTGTAAGGATTCCCAGAACGCTTATGAAGATTCTCGGGGAGTCTCATTGGCGAAGGTAAAGGATGTCACGGAGGATTTCTTGTGTTATTTGGCACTCATCCACTCTTTTGTGATAGATGGTCGTTGACATTCTGAGTACGTTGTTTCTCATTTGGATTTTGATTATCGGTTGAAACAGCACTTACGCAGAGGAGAATCCGAATCCTATACTCGAGGACTTCATGAAGGCCATCGGGTGAGTTGGCCTCCGCCGCTCTTACGTAGGTCATATGAATGACTCATTGCAACTCTTCATTGCTGCCAGCGCCCAGATCAAGGACCACTATACGTGGCGCCGCAAAAAGCCGCCGACCAGTCAGTCCCCTCAGATATCCAGCGAGGAGCCCTTGGTGCGTCACTAAGCATCTAGTCGTTGTTCTCTCGCGTTGATAGGTCCTGTTTCAGGATATGAAACAACGTTTGTTCAGGAAATAGGACTTGTGCGCTACGCCCATCGCGTAGAGGCGGTTATCACACCGCCCGAAGTCGAAATGGATTGCCACAGCGGGCGGCTCCGTCGGACTTTTGTAGATCCCGTTGTTAATACTCCTCAATAGGTATTAACTTCTCACTAGATCGCCACGCCTCTTTATTGGTATTATATACTGTATGACTCTCCACTTCCAGTCTTCTTCTGTCATTAATGTGGATACCAATCGCTGTATGTGTGTAGTAATCCTAAGTAGGTTTGGACATTTTTGGTCCTGGGGAGGTACATGGAGGGGGAGCAACCAAAGGCTTTCACGATCGCTGTCTGAAACTGTTCCTGAATGCCTCACATTCCTAAAGAAAGCAATGCAGAGCTCATAATTAGATGACATGATGCACAAACCGGCCCAAACGTGTCAAGGGGCTGTGATTATGTCAGTACTTATAGAATTGCCAACTTGGATGCGGACGTTCATCCCCACGTTTGCATCCCACTGCTCCCGTTACCTTCGTCTCCTGTGACACTGTAACTACACCTCAGGAACTGTAGCGTCAATCCACCCTCTGCATGGTCTTAGTGACCGGTTATCGAAATGGCACCAGATCCGTGAGTTGGCCTCATTTTCACCGAGTCTGAATGTCCTTAATCCATCTCCCTATTCTCCTACCACCATGTAGCCACCGAGATTTTTCAAGTTCCCGACACCGTCTTTCAAGGATTGCAGGAGTCGCAGACTACCTGCTGCTTTCGGTAGTATTCGAAAAGCCCTCTTGGTGGGGATGAATTACAGTGACAGCTCTGAGTACGCCCTCTCTGGGCCGCAGACAGACGTCAGAAGCGTAGAGAAGATGTTGCGTCGTAAGCAGTCTCCCAGCTCAGTGGTTTTTGGTCCTAACCCTGAACACCTTCCTGGTCCAGAATACTACTGTTTTCGCAAGGAAGATATCACCCTCTTGTGCGATGACCCCTCTCTACCACTGGGTCAGCAACCTACCTATGCGAACATTGTGAGTAACATACGTATCTACATGGCACGCTCGCTGAACATCTTGGCACAGGCAGCTCACCTTGAGAGTTTTGTGGATAAGGGCGCTAATCATGCTCAGTACATCTTTGTCTGTGAGTTTATGTCACCCGACTATACGCGCACGTACATGATATAGGTTTATTCATTTGATCATTCAACTCAGTTTGCGGGCATTCGAAGCAGAAAGAGGAGTCGTCTGGTAGCGATGAGGGGAATGCCGAAGAAGAAGATGAAGAAGAGGAGGATGGCAAGGATGAATGTTAGTCGTCTTCTTCAATCTTTTGCCTATGTATGTCAAATGCTATCAACAGACATCATCCCAGTGGATGCTGTGGTTGGGAATGATATAGATAATTCCAAGATCATTAGGGACAACGTACGTTCCGTGTACAATCTGTCACTCTGTAATACTCCCCGCGAACGGCATTTGAACGATCACAGATTATTCGGAAATATCTTGTAGACCCCATTCTGCCTGGTTCTCAGATGGTGGTGCGTCATTATGTTCGATCGATCGCATCGGTATCGCTGAGCCTAAATCTGTAGGCAATCTGGGATACCTGCCACTCCAACACCATTATGGGTATGTATTGGTTCTCACTCGATCATGATCGGTCCCTGAGAAAGCTTTACTTCAATAGATCTGCGACACCATAGGTGCAACAGGGTTAGCACCCTGCGCAGCAGACGTATGTCTATTTCTGACTGACTTTAGAGTCTTTGTTCTTACCGACAATTCAGTTCACAGGATCGGCCGTAGAGGTATCACACCCCCAATTAACAATGGTATGAAGATTTCGTGGCTGATAGGTCGTTATGACAGCCCTTGAACTCGGAAGGGACGTGGCCGGAGATGATCGGATCGATAAGATCGCCAACCACGTCCACAAGTTGAAGGAAATTGTCAAGGCGAAATTGAACAGCAAATATTTGTTAGGCAGACGGGTTTGCACTGGATACTGTAGGCGATGCAAAGCTGCGGAGGCATGGGCTGATAGAGGGCGTGTAGTATGTCGAATGACCCCCCGAGCCGTATCGATACTAAATAGCTTTGGCCAGGTGTGTATCTCGGCCTGTAAGGACTGGCAGAGCTCGCTGGAAGGCCCAAATGGCGAGTCACTCACAGCGGTAAGGACTTAGTTGCCTCTAGCAAGACGTTGGCTAACTGTCGTGGTCGGTCAGATGATAGTCAACGTGTTGAGTACGTTCCTTACTGCTCGTCCCCCAACCCATTTACTCTGAATTTCCAGAGAACAAACGTACGCGAAATCCGCCGCTCAAAGAGTTGATGCGGTCGCTAGAGTGAGTGATGTTTTATCCAAGAGTTAACTCACGGCAAACCGTATCGCAGTAAGCAAGTGAAAGTCAACTGTGGACTCTATAACCATGGGCGCAAGGTGAAGTTGAAGCAGAGTCCGCAAGTCTCGAGTCTGGAGCCATTGGTGAGTGTCTGATATATGCTAGATAACAAAGTGTTGATGGTTAGGAAGCACATGGATGAACCGCTGTTCCTGTATAGGAGGGTTAATCGCGGCTGAGGGTGGCCGCGAATATGTATTTTGAGAGCAGACCAGGAAAAGTGGGATGGGGGGCTAGGCTTTTAGTAACGCCGAGGTCAGGTCAAGCATGGAGTAGCGGTAGTGTCTGAGCCGTTTTGTTGTGAAGTAACCCAATAAACCTGTGCACAACTCACCGACCGGGCTTGTTGATTCAATATCTGGCAGGCGGCTTACACCCATCCTTCCATCCAGGCGCTACCGTGGTCTCTTGGCTCTCCAGCTTCTCTTGACAAAAGGTGCTCAGCTCAAAGCTGTAACAGACCCATGACCAAATGCCACGGAGGCTCCCTGGGAGGTGGTTTTCCAACTTCCACAACGATAATCATCAATTCCCTGCCCCGGAATGTAGCCGAGCTGGTCTTCACTATGGTTCCCTGGGAAGGAGGAGCAGGGAAGTCTGAAGGTATATCTGCATCAGTTCATATCCGTACATAAGTAATGCAGCGGGCATTCGTATACATCAGTCGGAAGGAACGAGCGAGGTCTGTGTAAATCTCGTCCGCGAGCCACGTGATTCGATCAACCACCGCAACCACACCACTTCTCACCAACCCATCTTACACTACACCGAACACTGAGCTCCATATTCTCCCACCTTAATGTATCGTCCTTATCCTGACCTTCCCATCCCAGTTTATGCGAGCGCCGACACAAGTGATCAAAGTACGCGTCGGGGGCGACCCGATCGCATTCCTCTTCGATCTCACCGCCCAGGATCTTGGGGACTTCCAGCCCAATCCCCTTCCACCCAACCATTATGGCCATGTTTGAATCTACATTAGAGATAAACCCATTACTCCCACCACCTGGGCTCCCCGGAGGAGGCGAAGACGGTGGTGCGTGGACTGGATCATATGCACACCTGTGGCCATGTTGCTAGCTATATGCATCCATTGCTCATCGTCACTCACCTGAGACCGGTTGAGACCACAGGAGGTGCTGTGCAGTGAGCCAAGGAGTTTTCCGACTCCATGACCAGGATAATTAAAGCCCGGCCCCACAATCCCATTTCCTAACCATTTCTCAGCATTATCCAACTAATTGCCTCATATTGCGTGGTCCCAGGGTTAGACTCTCAATACGACACTAGATTTGTAAGTCGTCTGTTCCCATTTCACGGGGCCTGAACTTGCTCACTCTATCTCCCTGTCCTTCTTACGTCTAATAGCCACTGAAAGCGTCAAGTTTCAGATTCCCGTCACCGCCTTTTAGAGATGGTCGGGACTACCAACTCCCTCCCGTTGACACTCAGAAAGCCCTGTTGATAGGGGTGAGTTATACTCATTGTCCCGAGCGTACCCTCTCTGGGCCGCAGAAGGCGATCAAGAGTGTGGAGTGCTATTTGCGTGATAATTACGCTCCGAGCTTGTTACGTTCTGACTTCGACGCTGAAGTTTTCTCCTTGGTTAGACTACCATCGGTTTCGCCAGAGGGTCTGATGACCCATCTTTACCTGAAGGTCAGCAATCTACTAATGCGAACATCCTGAGCGTCGCATATACTCATGCAGCAAGCTCGCTGATCCTCTTAGCGCAAATAGCACACCTTGAGAATTTTCTGGAGAGGGGAGCTGATCATGCACAGTACGTTGCCGTCTGTGAGTGCCTCTTCGCAGGGCATATGTGCACATGTATAAACACATCCGTTCACCCATCTTATCTAGTCTGGACATGCGGAGCAGAGACCGGGAGATAAACCCGTCCAGGAAAGACAAGACGAGCATGGTAAGGATGAATTTAAGCTCTCGTCGTCTACCTTTCGCTCTTGCAGACGTAGGTCTAATGCAATCAACGGATATCATCCCTGTGAACGCTGCGGATAAGAGCAATGATGTAAAGGAAGAAAAAATCATCAGGGACGACGTGCGTTCAATTTCCAACATATCCCCCTGCAGTTGACCCCATTGACCGGATTCGCACAATCACAGATTGCTCGGAAATACCCCATAGATCCGCTCGGGCCCGGCTACCAGATGCTGGTGCGCAAACCTGGATGATCGATCACGTCGATCTACTGAGCCTGAATCTGTAGGCAATCTAGGATGCTTGCCACTCCGGTACCAGGATGGGTAGGTACTGTGAATCCTCCCTCGATCATGATCCGTCCTTAATGTGTCACTTCTACAGATCTGCCACACTATAGGTGCAACGGGGTTAGCACCCTGCATAGTAGGAGTACGTCTATTTGTCATTCACTTTGTATTTTATGTACTCATCAACATTGACTGTATTTAGTTCACCGGTTGGGTCACCGAAGTACTACATCTTAATCGGTACTGACATGCACGTTCGTGGCTGATACATAGTCATTATAGTCCTGGAATTCGGAAGGGACGCAGTTGGGGAGTACTGCGTCAATTGGATCGCAAAGCACATGTGCAAGGCAACTATATCGCGCGATGGGCATCTGCCAGGCAAGCGAACCTGTACTGGATACTGCAATCGATGCAAGGGTGAAAAGGTTTGGAAAAACTGGGGCGTGTGGTATGTCGAGGACAGTCCTAGCCAGCGTTAGCTCTAATCAGCATTAACTAGGCGTGCATCTCTGACTGCAAGGATTGGTAAGATTCACTGGATGACAAGAGGGGGCAGGGCACTCACAACGGTAAGGACTCAGTGACCTCCGTTAGTCGTTGCTAATTGTCACGCGATCAGATGATGATCAACGCGTTGAGTATATTCCTTATCAATTGTGCTCTAAACCACCATTTACGCTTGAGCCTCCAGAAGATGAGGATACCCATAATCCATCGCTTAAGGGTCTGATGTGGCTACTTACGTGAGTACGTTCTATCAACGAGCGGCACATCACGGACGGTATTTGCGAGACAGGAGTCGAAAAGAAAGTGTAAATGCTTCAGCAAACAACGCGGGGTGAAGAAAGCGAAGCAGAGTCCGCAACTCTCGAACAGAGAGTCATTGTGAGTGTTCGATATATGATGGACCAACACCAACTGATGGCTGGGAAACCCATGGATGAACCGCTGTTCTTGTATAGATGGATTAATCGCGATGGAGGGAGACAGCTCCCGCCTCTCGACCGATGTCGTATATACGAGTCTATTGAATGCGCAGGATGATATATAGCCTCTCTTATCAAATGACATTTGGGCCTGAAGAGAAGTGAAGGGGGAGAACAGAGTGGAGGGTTGGGGTCTTACCTGAGGAAGTTACCTCCTGATGAACGTAATATAAATCAAACCCTGTTGCGTCCTCTCTGCTATCGCTGAGAAAGACCTGAGGTCCTTGGTGTTAGGTTGTGCCCCGTTCTGGACACGTCGTTGAGCTTAGAAGTGCGGTGGGTAGTTCGGGAGCCACCGCACCCGGACGGGCAGGGGTATTCAGATGTCAATGACGCACGGACCAGGTCGTACAATGCAAAGAGTACCGGCAAGATCCGAATTGTTCCAGCTCCAATGGGGTACTTGACAAACAACAAACCTGTGCGTAACTTCAGCCAACTTCTCATGGTGTGCCGTCCCGCTCTGGGCGCGACTTTCGTCTAAGCGATTTGTGATCATGTGTAAGGTTCATTGAGACCGGTGAAGTGCGATCGGCGATTGGCACCGTCACGATCCCACGTTTCTATTCTGATTTTTTCTATTCTGATTTGGGACGATCAGCGTGCCATGAAGAAAAGAAATACACACTTCTTTCAGAAGATGTTGAACATTGGGCATCACAACAGCATCTTCCGTCGGAGTCACACAGCTAAGTGCTGCTTGCACATTCCGTGAGATCAGTTCAGGCTTCTCAAGTCCATGAGGGAGGTTGATGGGGCTACTGTTTTTTAAACAATCGGGCGATCCTGTGGAAGCATCGGGAGGTCCCATGTTGTTGACCATCTGACCTTTGCTTATCAATTGTTGCTTCGTTCCTTTGAAACGCCGCCCTTGGAGTCTGATGGTAAACTGCCGTCACACGCGTGGGTTTGCCCCAATGTCCACCTCAAGCCTCCCATGAACAGCGAAATTGCGACTGAATTTGCTGACAGGATGCTCCATTCGGATATGGAGCAATCTGACGTTCGCTACACCTTAGGTGCTCCCAGAGAGGACCAGGTACTTGATAATGCTGGTTGCTCGCTCACTGGCTGGTCTTGTTATAGCAGCTCTTTCTTACCCAGTCAAATCACTCCCACCCCTTCGCAGTTATCCACAATCCGTAATCGTGTGTCATAAATCTATAGTGTCCATCCCAGGCTATTTAATTGCTCGATCTCAATCCTCTCCTGACCGAGTTGAATCTCATTCCACACCTCCAGAACAAGCACTCCAATCCACTCCGTCATGGGACATCCTCCTTTCGATGCCAAAGCCATTGCGACTTCCTGGGTTTCTACTTTCGGAACCGCCCTTGAACAAAAAGATTCCCGGGCTGTTGCCGAGTCTTTCCTTCACGATGGCTGGCTCCGCGAGAGCCAAATATTCTCCTGGGACAATCGTACCCTTCAAGGACGCGATAAGGTGCAACACCACGTATCAAATGGGCTCCTTCGAAAATCTTTCTCCAACTTCCAAATCGACACTCGTCAGTTCCTCGCACCTGAGCGCGGACTAGTTGGTCCCTCGCGCGAAGGTGTCTTGTCAGGATTCCTGTTTGAAACGAATATCCAATGGGGTCAAGGATATGTTCATCTGGTTCAAGAAGGGGACAGTGTCTGGAGAGCCCTTACAGTCTACATGGTCGCGACGGATATTAAGGGACATGAAGAGTTTGGTCGTGAGATCGGGGTATATGGTGGTCACACTATTTCTTGGTCAAGTGTTCGCGATGCTCGGAGGAAAGAGATTGAGGAAAATCCTCATGTGCTCATCAGTAAGTGTTTGATCAAAGCCAAGGACTTGAGAAGCTATTGATAGCTCCATCAGTTGGTGGAAGTCAGACCGGTGTCATAGTCGCCGCACGCTTCAAGCAGATGAACATTCCGGCATTGGTTATTGACGCCAAACCTCGGATCGGTGACGCTTGGCGGAACCGGTATGACACCCTATCTTTGCACACACCTCGGATGCATCATCAATGTGTGTATCGTTTCAACGTGTAACTCGACGGATGCTGACTACCGCAGTCCTCTATCAACGCTATCCTCACAATTGGCCATTTTATACTCCGAAGGACAAACTCGCTAACTGGATGGAGTGTTACGTTGATGCTCAGGACTTGACTGTATGGACAAGTTCCACGCCTGAAGAGGATCCCAGCCCCATTTATGACGACATATCCAAGCGCTGGACAGTGACTATCAACCGCGGCGGCCGGCGCGTCACACTTCACCCCGCTCATATTGTCTGTTGCATGGGTACACTAGGAAAACCTATCATTCCCGAAGTAAAGAACCGTGACACCTTTAAAGGCACAGTCATTCACGGTTCCCAATACAAATCGGCGGCTCCCTTCACCGACAAGCGCGTCGTGGTCGTTGGTGCTGGAAACACCGCGGGCGACATCTGTCTGGATTTGTCGACGTGTGCGAATGCAATTACCATGGTACAACGGTCCAGGTCGACGTTAGTCCCGCTTGAGGTTATCAGGGATCAGTTATCCCGCTTCTGGCCTGACGATGGATCTGTTCCTGCTGAAGTCTCTGATTTCAAGTTTCGTTCAACACCCGTCAATCTCATGAGGATGTACAGCAGGATAAGAAAGGATGGCGGAGGAGGAGAATCTGGTAAGTATGCAGAGCTGTACAAAGGCCTCCGAGAAAAGGGGATGATCGTCGATGATGGTAAGGATGGTGAAGGTGCACTGTTCCAAGTCTTTGAGAAATTAGGAGGTATGCAAATTTTGGACTCCAGGTGAACCCTAATCTCATGTTTGTGAACCGTAGGTTTCAGTACGTCGCTCCATCTGAGCCAACCCCCTTGAAAGCTCACAAGCTCTATAGTGCTTGACGTTGGACTTTCGAAACTGGTCATGTCTGGAAGAGTAGAGGTCAAACACGGCGTAGAAGTGGCTGAGCTAAAGGAAGAGTCCGTAGTATTCTCTGATGGCTCAGAAACGCCCGCAGATGTCGTCATTTTTGCGTATGCGACTTTCTTTTCGTTATTGGAACATTAACCTAAGCCAGATTCACTGGCAGAACTGGATACTGTTCCATATACCATGACATTGTCAGGCTGTTTGGAAAAGACACCCGGGTTGAGCGTGCCGGGGGTATCTGGGGAATAGACGAGGAAGGCGAACAGAGAAACGTCTATCGGCCGACAAGTCATCCTGCAGTATGGATTTCCTTTCACCAACTATTTTACCTTCCCTGACGCTAGGCCAGTTATGGTACTGTGGCGGAGATTTTCAAGATGTGCGATATGGATCCAAGCAATTAGTAGGTCGAGGAATGTTATCTCACCTTTTCGGTGACCTGAGACCCTTTTCTAGGCAATGCAGATCAAGGTTACAGACTTGGGGTTGCGCGATAACTAGAGGAAATACCTTTTTCCCGTTGCTGTTGGGCGTATTTCAACATGTTTTGTAGTAGACAAACAACGACGAGTTACCAGGACACCGTGGGTCCCACTGTCTGTGATGACTGAAGCTTCAACCATCGGGCAAAGTGTCAAATTTTGCTTCATGGATCCTCTGACCTGATGCCAATATGAATTACCAGTGGGCAATGGACGATGTGGATAGAGTGGATGCTGTGTTGGTGACTGGGATGTTTCGGTTCACTTGGTACTAGCGCAAAGGTTTGGGATAGGTGTTCATTCAATATCGAGGTTACCAGTCTCTCGTTGTGGTGGGCTTCAGAAACTTCGCCTAATTCACAATGAAGGGAATCGCCGACATGGGATAGTCCCAATGTCCCATAGTGACAACTGGCCAGCGTTGATAAGCGGACTCGCGTACGGAACTGTCTCGACTCCCAATGCAGCTGGGTCTGAGGCTGCGGTGTGATTTGGCTCTTGGTTTAAATGTCTAGCGGAATCTTTGCCCCACTACCATTCAAGTCTGATCCGTTTTACTCACCGCTATATCTGGAATCAGTGTGATGTTCGGGGACCCTAGACGTGGGATCCGCGATTCACGCCGTCGAGGTCTGATGTTCTTATGTTAAAAGCCAGACAATCATTCACAGGGTCGTCTTCCGTTCCCCCACGAACTGACTTTGAGTATCGAGAACCCGGCTGAACCACTTAAGTGGCTGCCACACGTTGCCGACTAATCCGACCCACGACCCTTAGTAACCTCTTGTGTATGCGCACATAAATGGCTATTGTCTCACCGCTTATATTCTTGAGCCGCTGATGGTGAGATAGAATGTGAGCCATTCGCGCACGGCTCTCGCGGAAGCCTCAATCTCTCTCTGTATTTCCCAGCTCCACCTTCACGAAGCACGACATTGTTGTACCCATTTCTTGTCTACTATATCAGGCACTAAGTCTAAGGATATTTCATCCCACAGGACCCTGTTGTTCAGGGATCTTGCCAAGAGTGGTGGGTGGGGCACTTACGACGACGCTTTATCTGACATGCTTTTTTCATGTACCGGGTGAAAAGGAATGGGTAAGCGAGTGAATGACTGCCAGGACTTCTCTTGGCCACGGAGTTTTTGCCATAAAGGATCTACTCTCGTGCGAGTTTCTGTCTCAGCTCCATGCGGGCGGGGATTAAGAGGTTACTGTTCCTTTGCGGGCCGTCCTAACTTTCTGGAAGGCGACATCAACCAGTAGATTGGACAATAGGGACTTCGTAAATAGAGGTGGAGTACTCGATATATTCTAGGACTGTTGACGAAAGAGTCGTATCGACTGTCAGCAAATCATCTGACCTTGTTTATCAAGCACTGCTTCGTCATATCCATGGACGTGTAGATGATGACATTTGACCCCGTCAAGCGCAAAATTATCTATGTTCAAACCCATACTCCAATTACTTCTCCCGTAGTTACGGCTCGTGCCTCTGGCTTGGCCAGCCGTCCTCGGCATCTTAGACCTTTTCCCACTTACCTTCCCAAGTCCTCGCTTTACGGGGGTGTACAGCCTGTCATTGTATCAGGACGTTCGGATCTCATGTGCAACTGCCTACGATACGGTACTCGTGTTCTTTGATTACGCCTCAAATAGGTTGAAGAGGATTCCTCACTTTGATCACATCAGTCACAGACTTACGGGTTAATCTCTTGTTGTATCTATCTATTTTTACCAAATCTCCGACCCATTCGTTCCTGCCTTGCAAATTGTATTTTCCCGGAAGTATTGGGAATATGGGCGTCATGTGCTATATATCTACAGACTCCATCCCCAGGCTCACTAAGTGCGCAGTCATAACCCCTCTCCAACGTCCCCACCTCCCGAATAAACGCTTACACTCTACTTCATCATGGGACATCCCCCTTTCGATCCAAAAGCTATCGCATCCTCCTGGCTCTCCGCCTTTGGGACCGCCCTTGAGCAAAGAAACCCTGGAGGCGCCTCTGAGTGTTTCCTTCATGACGGCTGGCTTCGTGAGAGCCAGATATTCTCCTGGGATAACCGCACCCTCCACTGTCGTGACAAAGTCCTTCAGCACATATCACAGGGACTCGCTCGGAGGTCATTCTCCAATTTCCAAATTGACACTCGTCAATTCCTAGCACCTGAACATGGACATGTAGGTCCCAATAACGAGGGAGTCCTCTCGGGATTCTTGTTTGAAACAGATATCCAATGGGGTCAGGGATACGCTCAGCTGGTTCAGGAAGGGGACGGTGTCTGGAGAGCCCTTACAGTCTATATGATCGCAACAGATATCAAAGGGCACGAAGAAGTCGGTCGCGAGATCGGAGTATATGGCGGCCACACTCTTTCTTGGTCGAGTGTTCGTGATGCTCGAAGGAAAGAGATCGAAGAAAATCCTCATGTGCTCATCAGTAAGTGTTTGGTCAAAGCCAAGGATTTGAGAAGCTATTGACAGCTCTGCTAGTTGGTGGAAGTCAGACAGGTGTGATGGTCGCCGCGCGCTTCAAGCAGATGAACATCCCTGCTTTAGTTATCGAAGCCAACCCTCGTCTCGGTGACACTTGGCGTAGCCGATACGACTCCCTGACCTTGCACACACCCCGCATGCATGATCATTGTACGTGATATTTCAATATATACCCCCATGAGCTGACGTCACCGCGGCAGTCCTCTATCAACGTTATCCTCACAATTGGCCATTGTTTACGCCTAAAGACAAACTCGCGAACTGGATCGAATATTACGCTGATGCTCAAGATCTGATTGTGTGGACAAGTACCAAGACTTCCGAGGATTCTTATCCGGTCTATGATAACGAGACGAAACGCTGGACAGTAACCATCGACCGTGCGGGTCAACGAGTCACGCTTCGCCCGGCTCATATTATCTGTTGTATGGGCACCTTGGGCAAGCCGATACTTCCCGAAGTGAAAAACCGCGACGTTTTCAAAGGCACTGTCATCCATGGTTCCCAATACAAATCACCAACGCCGTTCACCAATAAACGCGTCGTTATTGTGGGTGCTGGGAATACTGCGTGTGACATCTGTCTGGATCTGTCGACCTGCGCCGATACAATTACTATGATACAACGGTCTAGGTCAACGTTAGTCCCAGGCGATATTGGGATTGAACATCTAACCCGTTTCTGGCCTGATGACGGGTCTGTTCCTACTGATATTGCTGACTTCAAGGCCGCCTCGACACCGCTCAAACTGGTGAGGATGTACAGTAGAATGGTGAAGGCTGGAGGTGGGGGAGAGTCTGGAAAGTACGCGGAGCTATACAAGGGCCTCCGAGAGAAGGGTATGATAGTCGATGACGGCGAGGATGGTGAAGGTCTGTTGTTTCAAGTCTTTGAGAGATTTGGAGGTACGTCTATTTTCGACTCAAAAGCAATCTCTAATGTCATAGTCATGAATCATAGGCTTCAGTACGTTGTTCACCCACAGCTGAAATACTTGAAAGCTTACAGAGCTCACAGTACTCGACGTGGGGTGTGCGGATTTGGTGATTTCTGGAAGAGTGAAAGTCAAACATGGAGTGGAGGTGGCTGAACTAAAGGAAGAGTCTGTAATTTTTACGGATGGTTCGGAAATCCCTGCGGATGTTGTCATTTTCGCGTATGTATGTCTCTTACTTCACCAGAGCTTCATCTTAGTTGGATTCAATTGCAGAACCGGATACCAGTCCATACACAACGAATTCGTTAGGATTTTCGGAAAGGAAACGATTGACCGTGCAGGTCCTATTTGGGGAATTGATGAGGAAGGTGAACAGAGAAACGTGTATAGGCCTACAGGTCATCCTGCGGTAAACCTCACTATTCCTGAATCATCCTACCTCGTCTGACGTTGGCTCAGCTATGGTATTGCGCAGGAGGATACCAAGATGCACGATATGGCTCCAAACAGCTCGTAAGTCTGCCATCATTCTCCTTCGTGCTCTACCATCTGAGATTCTCTCATAGGCAATGCAGATTAAGGCTACAGACTTGGGATTGCGTGATGGATCGTGAGAGGAGGAGCTATGACTGCCCATTCCATGTTAATGAATGCCAATAAGCTGTGGAAAAGGCCCGGAGTGTATGTTAGTCATTGTGCATTCGAAGGAAAGATTAGAAGGAAGCTGCTTGGCACCATGACGCCGATACGCAAGCCATCAATGTGCGAACGCCGGCGGCCGAAATGCCGCAAGTGGCCACCTCTAACCTAGAGAGTTGGATACGAAGTCAGAGAATATGAGTGAATTTGGCTTTTCTTGATTTTATACGGTCACTGAGTTGGATGTTGGCGTTCAGCACAACATTGGTGAGAAACCATCCGAAGTGCAACAAGCATGCCTTTGTTTCGCCTGCCTCGAGCATTTTAATCGACAATTTGGACATTTGAGGGCCAACGCGGATGAGAGAGTATTTGCACCTTGAAAAAGATCTAGCTAGCTGCGGTGCACTTAGAATGTGTCCAAAAACACTCGCCTAGGAGCACGCCACGATTTTCACTCGTCTAGCCCCGCTATCTATCTTCTCTCAGTCAGATTGAGGAGGGAAAAAATGGGTGGTTAATGCAAGTACGCCAGTGTCTGTTTGACGTTAGGTCCGCGGCCCAAAGGATATGGTAAAGTGGATAGAAATAAAACGGATACGAACAGACTTGTTACGCGGAGCGTCGGGAGGGAGAGAGCCCGAGAAAGAAGAGAACCTTTATTAGCTGAGTAGGTATGAGCTATAGCATAATATTTACACACGAGGTACATATAGGCTCTGTATAATATACAGATAAGGTCCTCTGTGCTCTACGTGGTCCATAAGAGTGAAAACGAGTCAGAAAACCTAAGGAAATGAAGGATAATCAAGAGATAAACTGAGTGGTGAATAAAGGACGAATCAAAAACGTATAAAAACTTTAAGATTATAAAAGCTTGAAGACTAGTAATAATCTTCTATAATATGACTACAAACTGAATTGAGTGGAAGTAAAGAGCCGAAATTAAATGGTACGAGAGGAAAGCAGAGGCGATGGCGGGGTGGAGCTCGTACTGAAGAGATTAACTTCAAGTTTGACTTCCGTTCCGAACTCGCGAACAATTACAATCAGTTTGTCCCACACTCTTAAGCTCCGCATTACCCTCCTGTACTTCATCCTAACTCCATCCCATCCAATTAAACGCGATCGATAACGCAAGGTTCTCAAATCGTGCTTTACCTCCTCTTGGTTCTATGATCCTAAATCACGGCCATCAGTTTCACCAGATCAGGGAAAGAGTGGGGCGGATGTTGATTAGTAGTTGCACCCTTGTACAAAGTTATCTGGGCCTTCGCTGTGTTCGAGGATGTATGTGGAAATGTACATACGGAGGCACAACGGGGCCGCTGAACTTGATTTTGGGTCTAGGCATTGAGAGCTGGATAGAGTCCGGAAGGAAACGCAAAGAGCGTCGAGTGAGTCCCAATCCGAGTCACGTTTCCCCAAGCAGTTTAGCCAGGTTTAGCCTCCTGGGTCGCGAACAGGACGACTCGAGCCTTGAAATACTGTATCGCTTACATGTGGCGTTAAACCGTGGGAGGTAGATATGTAATCACAACGTCATTTGATCCTTCGAATGCGCGCCGTCCAAACGCGAAAGCCCCAGCCGTGAGGGTTGCGCGTCTGCTTCGTCGCTCTTCTCAAGCGGTGACGCATCCCTCGATGCCGTCCTCCGAACCTTTTTGCCGACCTCCTCGAACGCTTACTCGATTCTTATCCCCGAAAGATGCAGAGGTCGCGTATGGGACCACCTCTTACTGACATAGCCCTCATGCTCTATGACCGTAGCCAAGGCAAGTTGAGAACCTGAGACTTTCTAACGCCAGTTATCCGTCTATGTTTTTGCTTAGTGTGTGATTTATTGTTACTCAACCTCCGAATTAGTCATTCACGCACGGCTTTCGTGTTTCTCAGGGATGTTGAAATACGTCCCTGAATATTATCGGGCGCATACCTAGGTATTTAAGAGGCCAGTGTCAGGCCCCTTCTTGCCCAATCTCTCATTCCACTTCACGATGGGGCACCCTCCTTTCGATCCAAAAGCTATCGTCGCCTCCTGGCTTTCCACCTTCGGGACTGCTCTTCAACAAAAGGATCCTCATGTCGCCTCTGAATCCTTCCTCCACGATGGTTGGCTTCGCGAGAGCCAGATATTCTCCTGGGACAACCGCACCCTCCATTGCCGTGACAAAATCCACCAGCACATATCACAGGGACTCCTGCTGAGGTCATTTTCCAACTTCCGCATCGACTCTCGCCAGTTTCTCGCACCTGAGCGCGGCCAAGTCGGTCCCCGTCACGAAGGTGTTCTCTCAGGATTCTTGTTCGAAACGGATATCCAGTGGGGCCAGGGATATGTTCAGCTCATTCAAGAAGAGGACGGTTTCTGGAGAGCCCTTGCGGTTTATATGATTGCGACAGATATCAAGGGCCACGAGGAGGCTGGCCGAGAACTCGGAGTTTATGGTGATCACACTATTCCTTGGCCGAGTGTTCTCGGTGCTCGCAAAAAGGAGATTGAAGAAAATCCCCGTGTACTGATCAGTAAGAATTTAATCTAGGTCAAAGCGTTGATATAGTACTGACAGTCGTGTTAGTTGGCGCAAGTCAGACAGGTGTGATGGTTGCTGCATGTTTCAAACAGATGAACATTCCTACGTTGGTCATCGATGCCAAACCTCGCCTGGGTGACGCTTGGCGGAACCGATACAATTCCCTGACTTTGCACACTCCTCGGATGCATGATCATTGTACGTTTCATCTTAATGATCAACCAACACAAGGCTGACATTTCTCTGTAGTCCTGTACCAACGTTTCCCTCAGAACTGGCCTTTGTATACGCCTAAGGACAAGCTTGCCAATTGGATAGAACAGTACGCTGATGCTCAGGACCTGACGGTTTGGACTAGTTCCAAACCCGCTGAGGACTTTACCCCCGTGTATGACGAATCAACAAAGCGCTGGACAATAACTATCGACCGCGCAGGCCAACGAGTCACTCTTCATCCTGCCCACATCGTCTGTTGCATGGGAATACTGGGCAAGCCCATAATTCCCAAGGTCAAAAACCGCGAGACCTTCAAAGGCACCGTCATCCATGGCGCCGAGTACAAGTCACCAGTACCCTTCACCAACAAACACGTTGTAGTAGTCGGGGCTGGGAACACGGCAGGAGACATCTGTCTGGATTTGTCGACTTGTGCCGGATCAATCACGCTGGTACAACGGTCCGAGTCAATGCTAGTCCCGGCAGAGGCTGCGAGAAGTCAACTGATGCACGCCTGGCCGGATGACGGGTCTGTTCCTACCGATATTGCTGATTTCAAGGCCGCCTCGACGCCCATCAGACTCGTCAGGATGTACCGTAGAATGATGAAGGCTGGAGGTGGTGGAGAGTCCGGAAAATATGCAGAGCTGTACAGCGGTCTCCGAGAGAAGGGTATGATCGTCAATGATGGTGAGGACGGTGAGGGTGTGATCTTCCGAGTCCTTGAGAGAGGTGGAGGTGCGTCGATTTTGGGTTCCATGAAAGATTGATTTCATGACTAATTTCATGACTATGAATTACAGGTTTCAGTACGTCCTTTAGCTGCGGTTAGGAGTTTTGCAAGCTCATGTAATATACAGTGCTTGACGTTGGATGCTCGAAGCTTGTGATCTCTGGAAGGGTGAAGGTCAAACACGGAGTGGAAGTGGCTGAGCTCAAGGAAGAGTCCGTAGTCTTTTCTGATGGCTCAGAGATCCCTGCAGATGTTGTCATTTTCGCGTATGTCTTTTCATTCGTTACCGAGGTTGATCCTGAACCGCATTTGCTGGCAGAACTGGCTACCACTTGATATACGACGAATTCGTGAAGATTTTCGGCAAAGAGACGATCGACCGTGCTGGACGTATCTGGGGCATGGATGAGGAAGGAGAGTTGAGGAACGTGTATAGGCCGACAGGGCATCCTGCAGTAGGTAGCATTATCCCACCTCCACGACCCCGTCTAACATAGCTCAGTTATGGTATTGTGCCGGAGGCTTTCAAATTGCTCGATATGGGTCGAAGCAACTAGTAAGTCCAAGTTCACCCTCTCCCGTGCTTAGTCTTATGATATTCTTCTCTAGGCCATGCAGATTAAGGCTACAGACTTGGGATTGCGTGATGGTTAGGGAGGCTTGTTTTAATCTTTCGAGACCCTGAGCATTTGTAGACCAAGGTTCTCTTACAAGGGAGCCGAAATAGTCCACATGCGCGTTCTTTCCTTTATCCCTAACCACTTTCTTCGAGAGACGTTCTATCTTCTCTCAGAAATAGGCTCCTTTCCATATTGTAGAAACTATCCAGCATCCTTTATTCCACATTTCAACTTGCTCATTGATTGCGTTACCAGATAAAGTGTTCTTGCCCCCTGCCTGCTATTCGACATGTATGGTCTCTCTTGCGTCGTGAAATCAATAACCTGTTGACAGGGATCACCAACCTACGATACAATGTCTGTAGTGGCACACTTATTGAGCGTCTACCAGTGTGGCGGAGGCGAACAGTGAATCAATAACGTATGATTAAACGCTGCGAGCGCACTGACTATATCAATACTCCGTCGAAGAATCACCAGGCCATTGAAAGTAATACATTCTGTTGATGTCCACCAGAGCCTCGAATGGGCAAGTGACATGAGGTGCATATAACGCGCGCCAAAGCAGCGTTCAGAGTGTCCATTATCCTGGAGGTCTAGCCAGAGATGTACTAGAGCCAGCCTTTGAAGGCAACCAAGTGGCGATTTTCCGGATTGCGTGCTGTAATAGCAACTAAAACTCCAAACAGGTCGGATGTGCCACCAAGCTGACGGGAGGAATCTGTGGGTATAAAACCCTCCCATGTTCTCAGTCGGATCCATCTCCAACGACTCGATCAGTGTGCAGCCTTTCTCCCATCCGTGCACATCATGCTCGCCAAATTGTTAACTCTCACTACGTTCGCCGCCGTCGCTTTCGGCCAATTGATACCGACGTTTCCTGAAGGATATTTCTACATCAAGAACAACGCCACCGGGAAAGTTCTTGATGTGTTCAATCTCAGCCGGGAGGTTTGAAGCTTTATCCACCTTCGCTTAGCAGGCTGCTCGCTAACAGGATTCACATCTCGTTTCGGCCTGTTATATGGCCCGGTGAAAATATAGTCCTCATCGACCTCAGGAAAACCCAGTTCGAGAACCAGTTATGGAAGTATAGGGCTGGCCACCTGGTCAACAATCTTTCCCAACTTGTCATCGAGATCCCGGGGTTCGGTGAGTCTGTTATGAGCATTTAACGAATGTTCACACGCAAAGATACGCGTGCAACTAACAACCTGACCCAGCCAGTGGACTTCCCGCAGACCCAGGGACGATATTGAACATCAGTAAAAAGGCTCAGACCTGTCAAGGTCATACAAGTCAGGATAAGGACTACAAGTTATGTCCAAGCACTACCAGTCATGGCTTCTGTCAAATCTGAATGCATACATACCCAATGTTATATGAGCTTACTATATCAGGGGATGAATACAAGGCAGTCCCATCATGTCCAAAGTATACCAGGTAGTCCCATCATGTCTGAAGTATACCAGGCTTACCATCAGTTACAACACCAAAATTTACTAAACAAGGGCTTGAACCCCCAACCTTCTGGAGATCTATCCCAACACACCTCTATTGAGTTTATAAGGTATATTAGAATTGGCCAGACCAGGACTTGAACCCAAGACCTCCTGGGAGTAGCCAGACAATTATCCAGTTGAGCTATCAGGCCTTACTGAACCTTGTGTTATTATAATATATGGCCCACTACCTGCTTTGTCTCATTAAAGGGAGAGGTCAGTTCTAAGTCCTTGTAAGTCCTTTCTTGATACACAAAGGCATCTCCCTTGCACTTCAAAATATTTAATTCCAGCCCCTCAATAATGATAAGGTCATCAAAAAGATACCTAAATGATGGTAAGGTGTTTGCAATGATGGGTCTATGATGGTCATGCATTGATAATGATGGTTTAGTATATCATTGTTCCACAGATGATGGTAACATGCTGGTCATCTCACCAACATGCTTTTACCCAGTTAGGCAGTATCTCACAAGGATGTTTTTTATCTGGTAATTTCAGTACATGAATTCATTTGCTTGGCATTCTCAGAGCCAACATTTTCTAAGTATCTGATATGCACAAAATGATGTCAGAGTTTCTTAAGGTCTCCAAGTCAATAACATCTTTTGGGTGTTTTGCTGATGAAGCAAGCACGAATAGATGTACTAAACAGTTTTAACCAACTCTGGTTGTATGACGAACAGAAGCGGATTGTGCCAGTGAACGACCTGACGGTGTGCATTTCTGCTGCGAATGGAACGTATGCTACAGTTGAGCGCTGCCAGCCTGAAGATGAAAAGCAGGAATGGGGTTTTGTGGCCGCGCCCTAATGCTTCATCTAGTCTGCTGAAAGGGAGTTGAAGCGCAAATAGGGAAATACGAGCTACCATAGCGTCTGGCTCGATGGTAGCACCAGTCGCCCACTACTCTTTTGTAAACCCGTAACTCGTCACGCCTCGGATGCCAATGAATGTTAGCTAGCCAAACTGGCGAACATGCGATGTAAGGATCGGACGCTATTTTAGTTTTTACACGTTCTCCCGTCATCGTGTGCGAGTTGTAAGTGGTCCCTGCGAGAGCCTAGGTAAACCAACTAACCCATTGTAGACCCATGCACACCCATCTAACCATCCATTTTCTTCCTGCTCCTTCTCATTGCCACCCATACATATCGCAGCCCAAGGTATTCCTTAGCGGAAGACTCAACATATATAAGTTGGCGATAAGACTCTAAGGTCATACCGGAATGGAGGTAAGTCACAAGAACCTACCCTTTTCATGCGCCCATGGATGAAGAGACTGGACTGGAGTTAAAAAGGGCTTACGGAGCTCCCTCCATCATCCGGAGAAATCTCAACAGTGGCAAAATACTGGAGCCATCCAAGAGGATATGAAATCGAACCAAGGCACGGTCCGCAAAGACGGAAAACAACAGTTAAACTTCGGCAAACAAAAATATGAGTACCACCGACTCAAGGAGACGTGCTATACAAGAGAAAGACAGGCGCCCTACTAATCGACCGAAAATAACCATCAGTATCTCGCTGGGGAGAAAAAACCACTTATAAGGCATGCGACCCAAAAGAAAGCATGAAACACATACCTGCCAAATGTTGCACCCTAGGACAAGAACTAACACGGCATGTGGGACCGGGAATCAGATGCCCGAGAGGAATAGAGCATGAAGACAACCAAAGTGCGAAGCGAGTCCGCATCTGAGAATGGACTGCCTATACTCTAATGCAGAAGGTCAGCGGATAGGCAATTAGACGATCAGTGCTCAACAGTACTGGGAGGGGGAGCCTTGGAAAATGGACGGACGTTCCCCACCTGAGTTTTGGGGTTCGAGTGGGCATCGAACTCAAAAGGGTCCACCGAAAGAATTTAGTTAGGCAGAGCCACAGCCCGCCATAAGTATGCGTGAAAATATTTTCCTCGGAATAAAAACACCCCTCATGCGCATACAGCTCGACCAAGGGACCACCATGAGGAGGTCGCCAAAAGCTACATAACTCCATAGAAAAAGATGACTAGTGTTTACGGTTGGCAGCGAAAATCAAGCTCCAGAGCGAGCCAAGCGGTGAGATCGAAGGAAGGTGGTCTTGGTTTTTAGTAGTGGTATAGTGTAGGGAGAGAGGGTGCATTATAGATGAAAGATTGTCACTATTCGTGAGAGGAAGTGGCACTTTGCATACGTGTTGAAATGCGGTTGTAAAATATTGAATTGACCGACGGGAGCTCTAGCTTGGAGTGAATAGTTTTGACGGATAAGCGTAGGAAGAACACTGTTGTTGGTGCAACATTATATATTGAATATGGATTCTTGGTACAGCGAAGTCTAGTTCCCTGGCCAACCCTTGGGCTGACGACGACATGAGTATGAACACTTGGCATTGGGTAGGAATAACGCACCCTGACTTCCTCTCCGAGCTTGCGAACAACAATCATGGGCTGATTCGCAGTCTTAAGCCCCGCTTCACCCTCATCCCATGTATAACATACTCCCATTGCCAGCTTGGTCCCATCCGAATTAAACGCGATTGACGACACGGGATTATTGAACTTAGGGTACTGCCTCAACCTCTTCTTAACTTTGTGATCCCAAATCGACACCGTACCATCCGACCCAGCACTCGCAAAAGTATTATACACCGGATGGAAGGCAAGCGCATTCACAGGCCAGACGTGATCGACATCATCAATAGTCTGTCTATGACACTTGAACGCGTATTTTTTCTCCTGGGCGGCAGGCGACGGGTCAAAGTACTCCACCGCGATACGCCCCTCTGTTGAGGCCGTAGCGTAGCCTTGTCCATCAGGCATACACGCGAGAGAGCGGGTCATGTATTTGAGTGAGGACTCGCGTTGTTGGGTGGGAGCGGACATGTTCCGGAGGTCGTAGATGTGGAAGAGGCGGGATGCCATAGAGACGACGAGGGTAGTGTTGATGAGGTCGAGGTGGTAGATGCGTTCGGGGGTGGTGTGGGAGGAGGACTGGGCGGAGGGAGAGGAGGTTACAAGACGGGGGTCCCAGAAGCGGAGGGTGCGGTCCCAAGACCCTGTAATTAGGACGTCTGTAGTGGGGTATGTAGGTCGTTAGGCGGTTAGAGGGGATGAGAGTGGGGGGACGAACTTTGTTCACGAGACCAGGTCATACAGGAAATACTGTCGCTGTGCTGGCCGAGGTTGGTGATTTTCTCAGTGTTGAGGTCGAGCCTATCAGGATGTCAGGGAAAGCGCACGATGTCAGGTATGTAGGCAGACGCACTCGCGCACGGAAGTGTCGAGACCACCGCTGTAGCCGTGTGCATCGTCGGAGAATGTGCATGCGAGGACAGCAGCGCGGTGGTCGAACTTGGCTTTGAGTTCGGGAGAGGTATCCGAAGTATCATAATATCTAACAGTCTGCGCGATAATTAGAATGAATTTGAAAGTCAGATACGAGAGAGACGTGCTGTGTCCCAGGAAGAGGCAAGAAGGCGGTCAGGGTGAGTTGGTGCGCAGCGCAGAGAAGAGATGCTGTCGAAAGGAGGAGATGGCAAGGTTGTGGAGTTGTGATCGTCTATGACATGCTAAATGAGCGACAATATTTTCTGTAAAACGCGTGTCGACATACCAGCCATCGTGGTACCGTACAGTTGGAGGGGAAATCAAACGACGAATGTTTGGCGTTGTTTACCCACCTCGCCGCTGCAGACTCGAATAGATCATGCAACCTCTCAGGGCAATCTGATCATCCAAGGACCCAAATCACCTAGAGTTTCAACCAGTGTTCGAGCCTCACCACACAAACCACCCCACACACTCCAGCCCCACATCCACTCGTGTTTTCCATGACTTCAAATTGACGCCAACCAAGTCTCTTCATGTCTTCATGACTGATAGTAATGGCACCCAAGGACTACTAGCTTGGAGCCATCCTAGCCGAGCCCTTGAGGGAAATGGAGACAGAGGCTGTACAAGGATTTCGCATCTGCATATGAGCATGCATGTAAAACTCCATGTCCTCACTTAGGTCCAGCCGGTCAGCATTCTCACAATAAATCCAGGTCAAACAAGAGAGCAGGTGGTACCTAAGCTGGGGAGCGAGAACGCAATGGTTGGGCAAGAAAGATTTCACTCGCCCAGGACGGACATCAACAACAGTCATTAGCTTCGAGTCGCTGATTAACTGTCCCGTTTAGCGATACACCACAATGGGCAAGATCATTGCCATAACACGACGCAATGGGCATGCCCACCGGATGACGTAGTACTATTATGAGCTGTTTCTTGCAAGCTTTAAGCTGTCCAGATTGGGCATGAATATATTACCAGGCTTGCGGCCCTCGGCTACCTAGTCTCCCTCATTACCATGCTTTTGAAACATCTCAGCGTTCAAAACGTGTAAGAAATGGTTTAAAACAATCTGTTTGACGTATTTCATGTTTACAAAGATGCTCATGGTTCACGGGGTCCAATTAGCTGATTGAATTCCTTCTTCTCCGACATGCGTCAACTCCACGCTCGCCTGAGAGGTCTCGAGGCCATCTAACAGTATACATGTTGTAGAAACAGGCCACCCCGATTAAGACCAGGGTCCCAGGCGCTTGTTTTGCGTTGCTGTTCAGGGACCTCACGGAACATGTATCTGTACTACTCTCTAAAGAGTGGTAACGCAAAATAAGCATCAGGGCAAAACATATATATTATCAAAGGTCATCAATCACCCCCTCCCCCCCCGCTCAATTCGTACGAGAAAGTGCATTCACTATGTGACGTATGAGTCAGTGTGGTATTAAAAGCAGCTAGATTGCAGTGATAGCTTCAAGCTATGCTTGATAAAAAAAGGTGTATCGTGCAGGGCACGGAGAAAGCGGCTGGTAGGATAAGGTTGAAATGATTGGCGAAAAGCCGGAAGTTGCAGGGGTGTCTCACCTCTTGCCCCAAAAGATGATTGCCCAAAGAGGAAGAAAACATCCTGGGTAATGCGGATCCTCGATCGATTTTTCTCCATCCAAGAGAGCTCGGACCGGCACGTTCTTCCGTCTGTTTGATCCAGGTCTTGCCGGGAGGCACATGCAAACCAAGCTGGCTCCCTTGTCATTCAGTTGTTCGGCTTTGAAAGAGCGCTCAGGTTGCGTCATCACAAGTTTGGTTGAAATGGTAGGGAGCTTGACAGCTAAGAATGCTCTAGCGCTGAGAGTTGGCTTGGGTATCTATTTTTCAACGACTGCTGCTGGGATCATCTGAAGCATGTTGTAGTGCCATCGTACTTAAATTTTTGTCAACATCGGCGGGTTTTTTGAGATGAGTTTTGCCTTCGCCAATCCACTCAAAGATTTCAATTGCTGCCGTCGATATCGTTGCAACGGATCTAGACGGGAGGAAGCTCCCGAGGATGTGTGAGGTAATGATGATGTGTATGTGTATTGCGTCAAAGTAGCTAAGTGAAACTTTAATCTTTCTGTTGCGGATAGTTAGTCCAGATCAGTATCTTTCCCGGTCTGTAGGACTGTCATCTATCAAAGGGTTTCGTTCCGGGTGCCCGAAGGTCATCCAGCGCTGCCTCAGAATGGTCCTCCCCATTTTTCGGGGCCCTGGCATCTCCCCTGCCGGCGCACTATAATTAAGGAACAACTATATATGGAGGTTTGAAACCCTGGTGGAAAATTTGCCCTATCCTACAGCAAGTCGTCCCATCTTACCTTTCCAGAACGTACTGTATGGGTACTCTCTGTTCAGTGACTTACGACCTGTGGCTCCAGGTTTGCCTTTCTATATAACGCACTCCGAAGGCCAGGCTTGGAGTTGGTGACCTGCCGGATTCCAGCGGTGAAGCTTTCAATAGAGTCATTATTCCCAAACACATCTTATTATTCACCGCCTTGGAATGTGTGGTCTGGGTCAGGCTTATCCTCACTCCAAAGATAGCTTGCACTCCATAACGCTCGCTATAACCCTGAGACCTGTGGTTTTGCGGGATCAACGAAACAACTTGATATTAACCACAACGTTTTCTATAACCCTAGGCGCCATCGGTTACTGGCGTCAAGGACACCACTTGTTGTCGTCATGGGGTACGACACGTGGACAAGGCTTGCTCTTACCTGCAAAAATAGCTTGAAGCTAATAGCGTTGAGCCAGCGCTGGCTTAGCGATACTCCTCTGTGTCAGATTCTCTCATTACAATGGTGGTGACCGAGGGATCACAACATCCCTTGCGCCCCAGACATGGACGGCGCCATTACAAGCTGGGTTGTTCCCATGCCCTTCATGAATATGTCATATAAAAGCTGGCACTTAGTCGAGGAAACCCAGCCAAGTCCCAATGTCGACCTACATTCCGGAATACGTGAGTATACCTCTCAAACTCACAGTCACAACTCATACACTCTATAAAAGGCAACCATGCTGTCATCTCCTTGTCCTATTCATACTCCTACCTCCACCGTGGGGCCCGCTGAGACTACACCCGATGTATGAACTTCCATCAACACTCCGCACAACCTCTGACATTGACAATGCTGGCGTCCTTTTGCAGCTGTCCACTCCTCCAGCTCCGCAAACATACACAAAGCCCCTTCCACCGGAAGACAGCACTACTTCCATGGCTACCGTATACCTCGAAGATTACCTTTTCCCCATAAATATTTTGTCGCATCTCGGCCCGGAACAACGAAAGAAGCTGCGGGCCATCACACTCACTTCGCCAATCCATATCCACACGCCTATCGCCCACATTGGCACATTCTATGGTGATTTTTCTGGACAAAAGATCAATGCATTAGATTTGTTTATTTGCCTGCAGTCCATTGCCGAGAAGCCTGTGAGCTTTCTCTCAACTTATTCTGGGCTGTCTCAGGTAATGAAGTCTGAAGTCGAGATGGCGTTCATCCGCCTAATGGAGAGTCATCGAATGCTGTCACATCTTGGGAGAGATTCGTATCTGGACAGGATCCGGATTATGGTCCTGTTGGATACGATCTACTGTTGGGAAACGGTGTTATCTGGGGAATTGAGGTATGCCCGCATGGGGGATCGTATAGTGTCGCACACGTCGCTTGAAGTGATCCTCCCATTCTCTTTTCAAACCTTTGCTTATCAGCACTTCTCTAGTTGAGCATATGTTTTATTCGTTCTTGGTTTGTATGCTATCTATTAGACAGAATAACCCTCATATCGTACATACGACTATTATAATTTGTTGGGCAGTTGGAGTATAATCGGAAAGGGTGGGGGTTAACCCGTTGCCATCGGTAAACTTGTATTCTCTTGTCCCAGAGGCATTTCACCTTTTTCTCCGTTATATATTCCATGTATGTATGCCTTATACATGACCTTCAGAACAATTCTGTTGGTTTAATTGCATATCACTTTTACATGATTACTTTGTGAAATTCGTTGTTGGCTATTCGTCCACACCGTCTTGATGTTGTAGGTTAGCCACTCTTATAATCCGGTTTCACGCTGCTTTCTAAATTCGCCATCTTATTGTTCATCTACATTTTTCAGTCTCATTTGGATTAATTACCTCCGTTTTCTTCTAATGGCCTCTCGTCTCGAAAGTTCAGCTCCAATAGGTAGTTCTACTCGTATATAAAGGGAGACAAACCATGGTTTAGGGGTAGCGAATTGTACCCCCTTATTCCGAACCTTTCGCATTGCCAACATCAAAGTTTTTAACCATATTCCTATTGTCTTCACTCATCGTTTTAAATTCCCTAAACCTCGTTTCGCTCATCCTCCCCATTCCCCCCACCCTGTTATCGGTCCCTCCTTGTTTCACGTCGGTTACGAAGCCCAGCGGTTGTTGGATTCGGCCGCGCTCGCTTGTCTTCCACCTCTAACAGAGGTAATCACTTTTCAAAGTCCTTGTCCAGATGAATGCCACCCATGAATTTGAAGTGTATGCGTCTTTGCAGTCTCCAGGTAAATTGTTTTCACTGCTTCACTTGTGTATATGCAGATGTGAGTGAATGCACATTTCCATGAAATAGAATTTCTGGGTATCATTGTCAAAGATGAATTACGCCGTGCCAGCCCCAACGTAGTTGACTGTTCTGGCTGCCGTGACAACCTTTGCGCTCAAATCGGCACGAATCTTTGACGCGAGACCTGGTGCGGGTGCCTGTAACATCAATTCAGTCATCGGGACTGGCACAGTCAAGCAGACCTGCTTGATTCGGGCCTCCTACAGCCCAGATGTCTGGATAACCACCAATCACACGCCCCACAAACATTAGGGCAATGATTGTCGGGCACAATAAGCACTCGGATCTCAGAGTACGGACAGAGTGACAGAGTCAGGAATAGTGTTAGATCAGGGACAGAAGGACGGCGGGAAGGAGGGATCTGTGAGGGCAGTGGGAGGTGGACAAGATTCCCACATATAGAGCAAAATGTGGACGTCAATACAGATTGTGCTGTCGAGCGGTATCAAGCATGAACGAATAAAGTCAGTATGACTCCCCGGAGCCATTCCCAGCTTTACATTTTCCCACCTCAGGGCATGAAACCGACTGAGAGGGACCCTCTCGGACAGTTCTGCGACACTTCGCTTGGGGTCCCTCAGGCTCCAGGTATTCCGACTGGGGATCATCGATCAGTCTTGAGTGTGATCAGTGCGCCCATATCTTTCCATCTTCCATCTTCCAAAATAACCTACACTTCAACCGACATTGCATCTCATGAGCTTTTGGGGCCCGATCACACTTCACACCTCCCTCCCATCACAAGCCGTTATGAACTAATATTATCTAGTCAGATCCCCGCTCATCGCTCGACAGGTGGGGTTTATTAGTTCCAAATAGGTCATGTCAGAAACCCCTCTGGCTAGTGCTCTATAATCGATAAGCGACCATATACTAAGGTTTGGAACCTGATGGACTGTCAAGTCCTCACATCTTGCTTTCCTGGATCGCGCTGTATACGTCTGCCTTGTGATTGATTTAGCTCCGAGTTTGCCTCTCCGCATATGGCAGTCCGAAGGCCGGACTTGGCTTGGTGCTTGTTTCCAGTGCTGTTGGCGAGGGTTCTAATAGAAACATCACCCCCGAAATACACCTTGTCACTCACCTTCTCGAAATGTGTGGTACGTGTCGAGCTTATCGTCATCATGAATATTGTCCACACCCACGACACTCGCAGTGATTTTTTCAGCCCCGGTCGTCGGCATCAGGGACCCCGGATACATCTTTGTTCTCGTCGTAAGTAGAGTACATAACTGCGGGCAAAGCTGCCTGGCTGCAAAAACAGCTCAAACCTAATAAAAACTGAGCTGTCAATCAGAGCTTAGCGATTCCTCGTTGTCGGATTTTTCCATTACAACGGATCACAGCCAGACATTGTATCTCTGCACTCCAGATCTAGATTGGACGTAGATGGCTCCATATCATGCCGGGTTGTTTCCCCAGCCCTCGTGAGACTGTCATATAAAAGCCAGTACCTAGTCGAGGAAGTTTAAGAGAGTCCTGATGTCAAACTACATTCCAGAATATGTGAGTATACAACTCAAAGTTCACTACGACCACTCACGCACTTTGTAAAAGGCGACCATACCATCACTCCCTTGTCCTATTCGTACTCATACGCCCACTGTAGGACCTACCGAAACCGAGCCTAATGTATGAGCTTTTGCCAATCTTCCGCACAAAATGTGGCACCAACAATCTTGATGTTCTTTTACAGCTCTCCCCTCCTGCTGCTCCCCGGATGGGCACAAAGCCTCTTCCACCTCCAGACAGCACCACTTCCACGCCTACCATATACTTCGAAGATTACCTTTTCCCGATAAATATTCTGTCGTATCTCACTCCAAAACAGCGAAAGAAGCTACAGGCCATTGTACTCACTTCACCAACCCATATCCATACGCCCGTCGCTCACATCGGCATACTCCATGGTGACCTTACTGGACAAAAGCTCAACGCATTAGACTTGCTCATACACCTGCAGTCCATTGCCGAGAAACCTGTGAGCTTTCTCTCAACTTATTCTCGGTTGTCTCAGGCGATGAAGACTGAAGTCAAGATGGCGTTCTTTCGTCGTAATGGGGCATCATCGAGCGCTGTCACATCTTGGGAGAGGTTTGTATCTGGACAGGATTCGGCATGTGGTCCAGTTGGATACGACCTACTGTTGGGAAATGGTGTTATTTGGGGAGTTGAAGTATGCTGTCATGGGGGATCATATAGCGTTGTACATGTCGCTTGAAGTGATCCCCCATTCTCATCAGACCTTTTTTATCAACACTTCTCTATTTGGATATATGTTTTCTTCGTCTTTGATTTGTATGCCATCCACTGAGACAGAATAGCCCTCATGTCGTACATACAGCTATTATAATTCATTGGGCAGTTGGAGGACCCGAAAGCGCTAGGATCTAACCCGTTGCTATCAGTAAACTCATAATCCGTCCTCGAGACCTTTCACTCCTCCCTTTCCCTTGCTCACCTTCTGTGGGCCTACGTCCTCTATGTATGCCTAAATATAATTTCTGGAGCAATTCTTTTGGGTTAATTATATATCATCTTCGTATAGTTACTTTGTGGTTGTATTTGAATTAGGAAACTCGTTGGTTTTGTATGTTTATCATGCTACCATTGTCCTCTTATAAGTGTCCAGCATACGCGCTAACAGCGTGTAGAAACGCAAGACACATAATATTACAGTCCTATGTGGTTTGTGGAAGCCGGTGAAAGCGGTGGTGAAGATTAAGGTAGATGACGAAAGCAAACAAGCCGGGTCGCCTGAGGGGGCAGCTGGCAGCTGAGCACCGCAGGCTCGTTGCATATAGACAAAGCCTGAGCTACGATCTGGACTTAGCTGAATTACCATAACTTTGGTATGGCCGCAAAGTGGGTCCACTCCTTGGAGCTGGCCGTCGGCTCGAGACGCTGCCCTGTGTTTGGCACTGGCCATGACATCCCTAGGGTTGCTGTACGTCCCGTTGGGGTCAAGAGGCGCGTAGTGGAATCCATAGACGCCTGTCAACACATCTTGGACAGTGATCCCGGCGGGATTCTGTATAAGACGAGACCACGACCCAGGCCAACTTGAAGAGTTATCCTTGAAAATGAGGGTGTGAATGCTGGTTTGGTGAGAGCCTGTAGCTTTAACGCCTGAAGCATTGGCTCCAATGATATATCTATACTAATGATAGCGTCCCGTGTAATTCCTATAAGTGGAATCGAAGAAAATACCTACCTGAGGGAGACTGATGGACCAACGCTTCCTATGGAGGGGCGGTCCCCCACGATAATACAGAATTTGGGGAGCTCGGAAGACTGGAAGGTGGAGGTATAAATGCTCGTATACAGCGACCATACTGTGCCTGATGGAGTCACAATGCTTACCACCCGCCAACGAGCTTAGGCCTCAGACGTTAATGGGCACTTCTATTTCCTCTTAAGGGGCTCCTACAGACGCTATAGCAAATGCGCAGTCCATAAACTGATAACTTTATTACAGCAATGCGCGACTCGACTCGTAGAGAAGGATATGTTATTGTGCTTTCTTTTGTGGCCGTACATATATTGCTCTGGTTGCACCTGTGGTGGTGACGAAGCGCTTTACATGCCGTTCGGCACTTCAAATTGACTAGGCAAGGGCTACAACTTTGACTTGGGTGCTGTTAAGCTCGCAATGATCGATGAGCCCTAACTTTCATCCTCCATCTATAGTCTGTTGCATGATGAGCCTGCCATACGGCGTAAAGAGTATTAGTCAATGACAGTACTTCCGATCACAAGGCTAACCGTGGCATTTACACTGCTGAAGGCTGACAGTTCCTAAGAAATGACGCGTGCAGAGCATCGGTCGCATATTTCGCCATCCATCGTCGGTGAAACTGCCAAAGTAGGATATGGGCTCCTATCAGGGAAGCTGTTTGGTGGTATTTGTGTAGTGGGTGTGTATGATGTAGGGTGTGTTTTGGTTGAGTGCAACCAATGCACGATGCAGAGGTCATTGAAATATCCTCTCACTCTTCCTCCTCACCGCTCTCGGATACAATGGCTCTCACATCCCTCAGGGTAACATGCACAACAATCCCAAAAGAAAAGGGGAAGATGAAAGACATTGAGGTCATCGAGCTCACTGACAATGACGAAGACTCGGACATCGACATTCTCGAATACACTCCCAGGAAGAGACGAAGAATCATAGATCTCGACGTGGATTCAGAATCAGATGCTGTGTCCCAACCAGGTCCTTCGCGCGTGCAGGGCGTACCTACGAATCGAGTCAGGAACACACGCTCTTTGGGCATTGTCCCACCTGAGAACTTGGTAGCGGCACCGACGACACCAGGTGGGATGACTCGTGTCGTGAATGGGAAAAGGAAGGGAAAGGAAAAAGAGGAGCAAGATCTTCCTCGTGAGAGGGCAAATACCAACGAACAAATCTCTGTTCCAGGTCCTTCTACACTTGATTCACCCGCCCAAGTAGATGCTATGCTTCTCTCCCCATTGGACTCACCAGGTCCACATCTACGTCTATCAGCTGCAGAATCACCTCCACCTGTACCAATGTCACCACCTTCCCGTCCTCAGGAATCACCAGAGGAAACCATGTCCCGCTACGTTGCCCAGGTCCTCGAAATCATTCCCGACGTTGACCCAGAACATTGTGCTGCTCTCGTTGCGGACCATTTCCAAGCAGCGAAAGATGCAACCATCGAACGAGTGTTACACGTCCTGTTCGAGGACCCCTCTTATCCTCGTGTTCAAAGCGGTCGGGAGAAGGATAAAGGGAAGAAGAGGGCTACTGACTCGGACGAAGGTGAGGCGGACGGGAGTGGGAAACCAAGAAAAAGGGTGAAGTTGGGTGCAAAGGGGAAGGGGCGGGATAAAAAAGAAGAAGACGAGCTTTGGTTAAACGTCGACAAACCATTCACAGGCGGGAGAGACTATCACGAACTCACACTGGTACCACCCCCACCTCTCCTCTCCGCGCCTACCCATTTTCTAACTTTGATATTCGACAGAACCAACTCCAACAAGATTACCCGTACACACCAAAATTCTACCTCCGCGACCGACTCGTAGCGCACAAAGGCTTCTATGCACCTACGTTCTTCTCCCTCCGTCGACTTGAACAACAGATTAGAGATCGCACGAATTTATTGCAGGGGCATCCTTACGAGCGGCGTAAGACGCCCTACAAGCCCTCACGCGCCAAAGGTAAGCAACGAGCGTTGGAAGACCGGGAGTTCGAGCGTGAACTGGCATGGGTGAGGAGGAAGGTTGCAGTTGAGGAGGGGAAACGAGTCGGGGAGAAGATAGAGAAGGAAGCAGACGAGCAGGAAGCTGGCGCGGAAGAAGACGATCTTCAGAGTGAAAGTGAACCAGAAGAAGGACCAGAAGAAGAATCAGACGGCGAGGATGAAGAAAACGGCATTGAATGCGGTTGCTGCTTCTCCAAGTTCCGTTTCGTAC
Organism: Podaxis sp. C-F-101400; assembly: GCA_018524895.1. Classification (NCBI taxonomy): domain Eukaryota; kingdom Fungi; phylum Basidiomycota; class Agaricomycetes; order Agaricales; family Agaricaceae; genus Podaxis; species Podaxis sp. C-F-101400. Next base: position 10,697 of record JAEUWR010000507.1, on the reverse strand, counting down.
GTCTTGTCTTTTTCTCAATCCCCGATTTTGCCATGTACATCTCCTATCTAGGAAAAAATGATCCAATGCCCCGACGCTCACCTTTTCTGCCGCTCCTGCCTCCGTGCCTACGCATCCACTCTCCTAGGCACGCACAACCCAAACATAACCTGCATGTCCCAATCCACCTGCACCCACCCCTTCCCCTCATCCCAACTCCAACGTGTCCTCCCCCGAAAGACCTACGCCCTCTACGAACGTCTCGTTCAAGCTAAAGAAATCGCAGCCGCCAATCTCGAAGGACTCGAAGAGTGCCCCTTTTGCGAATGGAAAGCGGTATTCGACGTGGCCTTTGAAGGTGAGAAGTTGTTTAGGTGTGGTGGATGTGGGAGTGTGAGTTGTCGAAAGTGTAAAAAGGTGGATCATTTGCCAAAGAGGTGTGAGGAGGTTGAGGAGGATCGAAAGTTGGATGCGAGGCATCAGGTTGAAGAGGCTATGAGTGAGTGATATTTTATTTTGTTATTTTGGCCTGTTGATCCGTATCACTGGTGGCTTTTAGCTCAAGCTTTGATGAGGAATTGTCCGAAATGTAACAAAGGTACAGTACGCTTTTGGTTTTTATCCTGAGATCTCCGTTCGGCTGACGCCAAGTCAATCCTTTCCTGGACTTTTAATAGCATTTATCAAAGAATCCGGTGTACGTATACCATCTCCACATCTGAAATCTCGCCCCGCATTTCTATTCTAATCACATCCCCGAATGCTAACGTTTTTGAATTTATTTAGTGTAACAAGATGATGTGCCCGAATTGCCATACAATGTCGTGTTACATCTGTCGCAAAGTCATCACCGGCTACGAACACTTTAATCAACAACCCGGTCGTCCAACGACCAGCGCAGGAGGGGGAAAGTGTGTCCTTTGGGATAAAGACCTGGACGCGATGCACGCAAACGAGGTAAATCCCCTTCCACTATCCACCGAAACCCCAAATGTGTAATAACCTCACCCCTTTCAATCCGTTCATACAGGTCAAAAAAGCCGCAGACAAAGCAATCGCCCAAGTCCAACTCTTACATCCAGACGTCTCCATCTCCGATCTCAAAGTCCAAGTCGACGCGCCGAAACCGGAGGCATCTCGAGGTGTACCTCCACCACGTAGACCTCAGCCACCACCGCGTCATCTTCACCATGAACTTCCACAACGCAGGCATAACCATCAACGTCCTGTTGCCGGTAGGATTGATCTTGGTTTCAACTTTAACTTTGGTGTGGATGTGGAGCCTGTGCGGGTTGCACCTGTACCTGGCCCAGGTATAGTCCCTGGGCCGGGGTGGGGTGGCTTGGAGGCGGAAGGGAGAGGGGTTCATGAGGCTGGAGGTCGTGGGCGCGGTCGCGGTGGACGTGGACGTGGTGCTGGTGGTGTAAATGGCCGCGGCCGTGGTGGCAGGAGAGATATCCGAGTATTGTATCCTCCTCTACCTGTACCTCCCGTGGCAGTTGTGCAGAATCTTCAAGAAGTTCCCAATTTTCAACAACCACAACCACAGTTATGGTACCACCCGAATCCACAGCAACACCCCCAACCACACGGGCCTCCGCCGCCTCCGTATCATGAAGCTGTAGCGCAGGCGATGAGAGGACAATATCAGCCTGCTGGAGGTGGAGTTGAGGTTGGTGGGAGGATGTTGAGGGCTAGACCGGGGCGTGGGATAGGTCCAGGGGAACCGGAGGGAGTAGGAAGAGGCGGCCGACCGGCAGGATTGGAAAGGGTGGTACCTGTAGCAGTTGCGGGGCCTGCGTATCCGCGATTACAACCACGGGACGACGAGCGGGCGGCACGGGAAGAAGCTATAGTGCGGGGGAGGGAAATGGAACGAGTGAGAGAAAGGGAGAGAGCGATGCGGTTGAGGATGTTGCACCAGCAGGAGCGGCAGGACCACCAGGATGCGCAGCAACGTCGATTTGAGCGGTATCCCCCGGCAGTGTTAGAACGCCATATACCGCCACTTCCACGTCCGCAAGAACAACTCGACCGGATCATGGCGTTGCTAGACCAGATGCAGGAGCAAACGCAGGGGTTGCTGGACGGCGTGCCGCATGGACAAGTGCAAGCTGGACCGGCACGGTTGGAACAAGTGGCGCAGCAGCAGCAGGAACGATATGAGGAGGGGCGGGCGGGAAGGAAGCGGAGGAGGTAGCTTATGGCGACTTTTAATAGGGAATGTCCTCCATAATCTAAAGCAGTTTTGGGAAGGGGCTTGAAGCATATATTGGTTTTCTCTTGGTTTGATATCACCCGTCCTATTCTGTTGTACAACGAAGATATTCGTATTTGAAGCTGCATATTTTACAGAGGTACAAACCTGGAGGAACGACGAGAAGTCTTGCGAACGAAGAAAACAGTGGCGTATAGAGCAAAGAAACTAACCCCGCGAACATTTTAGACCGGGCCCAGAAATAAAGTGTAACCCTCCCGATCCGGACTAACCTCAAGCCCACGAAATATGAGCTGCGTCCCAAGATAATCACAGCGCATAATGCCCTCTTCAATCCAATCCTCCGAGTAGCTAGGGCGCTCCCAACCGATAATATTTGGAAACGGGGGCCATGCCTTCGCCTCTTCAAGGAGTTTCTGCCTCAAATGATACGCCGCACCAATCACCCTCTTTCGTTCAATCGTATACAGCTCATACTCCTCTTTGTGGATATACAGTTGAAAGTTCTTGTATATTCCCCGAAATACGTCCTTCAGCGTCACGTAGCCATTTCCCTCAGAAGTTCCAGTGATACGTATTGGCCAAGGCAAAGTACGCATCTCCACTTGCTCATCGCCATGTCCAGTACTGTACATGTGTCGTTCTCTATTCTTGCTCCTAGCGGGATCCGGATCGCCTTGACACCGCGCTAGAGGGAAGTCACCAAGAGCGTTGATAAACATATGGCGTACGGGGGGATTAGAAGCATATTCGTCGAAGAAATCGGGGTAGTTTATGGTCCTCTGGTTCGACAGGATTTCTTCGGGCTTGTGTCCCCAGTAGAGTTGTGTCGTGGGAGAGAGGCTGACGTCCCAGTGAATAATGCATCTATCGAAGGGGTTATGTTGGAGTACGACGTGGAGAGTTACGCTGGGCGGGTAACATTGGCAGGTGGAGACGGTGGATGGCGGGCGTGGGATGGATTGGACAACTTGAGGAGGGGGTACTTGGATGTCGCCTGGGTCGACGTGGTCGTTCGCTGGAGGAGAAATGGTTGATGCTACGACTGTCTCAGTCGTCGAGGAAACCTCTCGTAACCTAGACGTCGTGGCAACAGTCCCGACTGAACTTGGATCGGAGACTCGCCGTACTCCATTGGACTGGGCTCGCGGGTGCTCCTGCTTTTGGGGCTGCGGTTCGATTTCGGATCGCCGTATACCATTCTTCGATTCTTTTGGCATCTTTGGGGTTACCTTTTTAGTGGCTGCTGATGCGATATGTGATGGATTAGGCTTTGATTTGTCAAATAAAAGGAGCCGACCTACGGAAATGTTTCACCAGCCACCTTCCCACCCTACCCACACCTCTCCTCCCCTCACGTCCCCGCTGATCATTCGATTTCTTAGATTCTTGGTTCTGTTGCTGAGCATCGGACTCATCTTGGGATCGCGAAGGACCCGACGTGGTAGGTTGTGCATTTGTTGGCCCGCAATGGGTACAAGGTAGGGGGTTACCGGATGAAGGCCCAACGTGAGTAAGCGTAGAATGAACTACATCGCATCGACAGAAAGGTAACCTGTTCCGATGAGTACATTTGTGTCCATGGCCGTGAAGCGTTTGGTCGGGTAGTTGAGGCTGGCAGTCGTTTGGGCAACATGAGTGTAAGCATGGTGGGTGACCAAAACGATGATGGATTCCAGGGAAACATTGATGGCTATTTAATGCCAGAGCGGCCTGGATTATCGCATCGCGCAGCGAGCTGCTGGTGGGGTACAGATCGTCTTCCCAGTGTGCAGGACGCCTCGGAGGCTGCCTTCTTCGATGTTGTCCGTCGGCGCCGAAATCATTAATGTTCGAAACAAAACCACGAGGTACCTCGAAAAACCCGGCACTTGATCTGTGGGAAAAATCGGCAGGAAGACTATGTTGATCCTCATTCGTGCTTGCATGGCTACTGGCGAAGTGGCTTTGAGGACACCCATCAGTGGCCTGAGTCTGTGCGAACAGTGGTGCCGGCCCTTGGAACAAGCCGGGAGGCGGCACTTGTAAGCATGGAGCAGGCGCCGGTGCGAAAGCAGGGTTCGTCGGCTGCTGGCGAAATCCGGAGGGCCTGACGGGACTATGCCCCAAGCTATCATTCCATTGCTGCTCATAAGTGTTAACAGCAGGCCAAGTCATCCCGTGGGTAGTTTGAAGTGATGACGGTAAGAAGCAAGGTATAAAGGAAATGCTTACAACACGAGTCACTCCGACCCGCTCATGAACATTGCGTTCAACCCTGATCACAATTTCCTCAGTATTGCCTCGAGTTTGCCGATTACGGTGGCCAATCCTCATGAGTCGGACCTTTGGCCAGTTGATACGCAGTTGATATGGCTTCAATCAGATTGGCGCCCACTAATCAGTGGTCTCATCCTAGTATCCGTAACAAGTAACATAAACCCATCGATCAAGCCCTGGAGAATCAACAGAGGAGATGAAGTGGGGCGAGGCGCCAGCTCCTCTACCCTCGCGTTTTTGGTTTGTGTTCGTTACCGTGAGGCGACCTTCTGTCTTCTTGATAAACTTGCAGCTTAATCTTTCTAGGAAATGGTTACATAGTTACCAGTCCCGGTGAGAAAAATTCCTCAACCTTGGATCCAGGACTACAGTGGGTACCGCTATTCTTTTGACCCTACATTGTACAAGGCGGTCCCCTTCTATTAGCAGCTCACGTCACGTGACCACGCACGAATGATAACCTCGCTCTAGTTTTGAGTCCTTGGGAAAAGCATTTAGTATTGTAGCTCCGCAGACGCCGTTATGTAACGATGGTTTCCTGGGTGCGTTGCGAGTCATGTTCCGTGAAGATCATAGTACTAGAGAAATCACATTCTTTGTAGTTCGGATGGCTACTCAATATCGAACATCCACTCCTGCGCGACATCCCCGTGGATGCGATTGTCGACGACAGCCCTGGAACCACGGCTGAAATCTCCATTTTCCGCAGTAATGCAAACCTTCGGATCGTACGGCATCAATGTCTGGTAGTTGTACGCCCACAGTTGATTAAGGCTCTCAGGAGGCTCCCTTCTCGCAGCCTGCACCAAAGCAGTTGGGGCAGTGATGTTGCCTCCACCCTCTGTGAAGAAGAATCTAAGGAAAATAACCGATACACACAGCCTCAAGACTTACCATAACCCGGAACCTCGAGCACGAGTCCTGAGTTCTTATTAATCAAAAAGCCATTATCATATTTCCAAAGTTGATTGTCGTAGCCAGATGGCTTGCGGTCCCAAACAATCACTTTGGCGCCAGGCTAATGCCATAAATATATCAGAACCAGCAGGAGCCACCGCGACGGTCTGTGCACTAACCTCTTTGCTGTTGCCGTAGACATCGAGAACCTTGCCAGAGGCGACGCTGCGGATGAAGAAGTAACCTTGTGGGAAATCACTCATTGTGTTGGAGGATATGTATGTGGGTTCTTGTTGGGCTTTCCTCTCAACCTCGCCTCAGCTTTTATAGGAAACCAAAGGAGCCCTTATAGTATTTGTTCGGCTCCAATCTACATCGTGGACTTCATATGCGCCAACAAATGGCGTAGAAAATGCTGAAGAAGCTTTGCGTTGACCGTGGCGCTGGGGTCAGTTAATTAATTAGATGGGGCGCAAGGTCATAGGATATACTATCCCTGACATGCTGTTGTCTTCTTTCCTGTTGCCGCTAGCGTTGAAGAGAATTATCTTACTTGTGTGGACCATTCATGTTGTCAAGAGACCCAGGAACCGAGCAGAAGCATTATAGTCCGGCGCCCAGGTACGGCTGCAACAATACGATGGGCGCGGCACCAGACGGCATCGCGTTCCAAGCCTATCAATCCTTTCAATCGTTTTATGCGTGGAGGGAGAGATACTTGATTATCCAGCGCCGCCATTCGTTTCCATCCCGTCTTCTGACCTCATGCTCAAGATTCAAGATGTCATCACTTAACTCGCCAGGACTCAAGCCACTACGGCCCTTTTTTCCACTACAGTGATTGATTTAGATGGCCCCCAGGCAGGTTGGGAATGGTAAGCTGGAGGTGGGATAAACATCCCGCCCAGCTTCCGAAGTACATACCTCTGCCAACACTGCTGATCGAACCAGGTGAACATTGAATAGTTATGACTCAGTCTCTCCGACTTCGGTCCCACCCACCAAACGTCTCTTCTGTAACACCGGCTATTGGATTCTGACCGTTGTTCTGGTTTCCAGGGGATCTGGACTTCGAACATTGTACGTGTCATATGTTAACCGGTGCTAGTGTGACAGGCTATGTTAAGAACGAACGGGCACATATAATAAGCCATGTGAAAGTAGGAGAGAGCCAAAGCACTCGTCCTTCAGTTCGATGCAGACTCATATCGCTTGGGCGATTCGTTCCAATAGACACCTTCAGCCTGATAATGCTTTGTGTCGGCCTGTTCGGATGCTAACCGTATGACGAGGACTTTATACCAACAACTCATCCAACTAAGGGAGATAGATGTTGCATCTTGAATACGTGTCAAGCCCACCTCGGCGAGGCTCAAACTCGGCTACAACTATCTTGTATGTCGGACGCATACTAAAATGCAATGACCTCGGTAGTCTGTACTTCAAATAGATTGGTATTACCCTGCGCAATGCGTTCGTAGTATTTACTCCTACAACACTATTATCGGTCAAGCTGATATAATTCCAGGAAGTACGTTTCCCCTACGCCAGACCAAGCAACCAGAGAAAAGATCTAGAGAAATTAATAAAATCCTCTCTAATCATCACGCAATCCCAAGTCTGTAGCTTTAATTTGCATGGCCTAAAAGAGTATCCCGTAAGACTAGGTAAGATAAAGCGAACCCAGACTTACTAGTTGCTTGGACCCATATCGCGCATGTTGGCAACTTCCACCGCCGTACCATAACTGAGCTAACGTCAGAAGAGATAGTGGTGGGATTTGAGCGATACGGCTTACTGCTGGGTGACCTGTCGGCCTATACACGTTCCTGAGCTCTCCTTCTTCATCAATTCCCCAGATAGGGCCAGCACGATCAATCGTGTCCTTGCCAAAGATCCTCGCGAAGTCATGGTATATCGAATGGTAACCAGTCCTGACAATGGTTCAAGTCAAGGTCAAGTTGTAGTAACGAAACAAGCACATACGCGAAGATGACGACGTCCGCAGGTATCTCTGAGCCATCAGAGAAGACTACGGAGTTTTCCTTCAGCTCGGCCACTTCCACTCCGTGTTTGACCTTCACCCTCCCAGAGATCACCAGTGTCGAGCATCCAACATCAAGAACTGCAAGTGCCGTGAGCTTTCGGGAGCTTTAATTGAGGAGAACGACGTACTGTAACCTGCAACTCATAGTCATAAGATTAAAGAGTTCCCGGGATCAAAAATCGACGCACCTCCAGCTCTCTCCAAGGCTTGGAAGAGCACACCCTCGTGGTCCTCACCGTCATTGACAATCATACCCTTCTCTCTGAGACCCTTGTACAGCTCTGCATACTTCCCTTCCTCTCCTCCACCTCCAGCCTTCATAGCTCTGCTAATAATCCTCGCGAGCTTGAGAGGTATCGAAGCGGCCTTGAAATCCGCAATATCAGTAGGGACAGACCCGTCGTCAGGCCATGAATGCGTCATTAGATTCGCCATAGTCTCTACTGGGACTAGCGTCGACTCGGAACGCTGTACCAGCGTGATTGATCCCGCACAATTCGATAAGTCTACACAAATATCGCCTGCCGTATTCCCAGCACCGACTACTACGACGTTTTTGTTGGTGAAGGGTACTGGTGAGTTGTACTCGGCGCCGTGAATGACAGTGCCTTTGAAGGTCTCGAGATTTTTGACCCTGGGAATCACCGGTTTGCCCAGTACTCCCATGCAACAGACGATGTGGGCTGGATGAAGAGTGACTCGCTGGCCTGCGCGGTCGATAGTTATTGTCCAGCGCTTTGTTGATTCATCGTACACGGGGGTAGAGTCCTCGGCGGGTTTGGAGCTAGTCCAAACTGTCAGGTCTTGAGCATCGGCGTACTGTTCTACCCAATTGGCAAGTTTGTCTTTTGGCGCATGAAGTGGCCAGTTATCAGGAAAACGCTGATACAGGACTATATCGGTGATGTCAGCCTTCAGCGGTGGAGTATTGGGATTGTTACGCACAATGATCATGCATCCGAGTACTGTGCAACGTTAGAGAATTGTATCGATTTCGCCAGGCACTACCAAGCCGAGGCTGGGCGTCTATAACCAACGTAGGGATGTTCATCTGCTTGAAGCGTGCAGCAACCTGTACACCTACTTGACCTGCACCAACTGAAACACCTGGTTAATAGCACATCAACGCTTTTGGTATCAGTAAATCCTTACTGATCAGTACACGGGGATTTTCTTCATTATCCTTCCTTCTAGCAGCGAGAACACTTGGCCAGGGGGTACTGTGATCACCGTAAACTCCAAGTTGATCACCGTACGCTCCAAGTTCTCGGCCGGTTTCCTCGTAGCCCTTGAGGTCCGTGGCAATCATGTAAACTGCAAAGGCTCTCCAGACACCGTCCGCTTCTTGAATAAGTTGAACGTATCCCTGGCCCCACTGGATATCCGTTTCGAACAAGAAACCGGACAGGATTCCCTGATGATGGGGACCAACCTGTCCTCGCTCAGGTGCGAGGAAGTTGCGAGTGTCGACGCGGAAGTTGGAGAAAGACCTCGGAAGGAGTCCCCGCGATAAGTGGTGATGGACTTTATCACGGCCATGAAGAGTACGGTTGTTCCAGGAGAATATCTGGCTCTCGCGAAGCCAGCAGTCCTGAGTGAAAGACTCGGATGCCACCTGAGGATTCTTTTGTTGGAGGGCAGCCCCGAAGGTGGAGAGCCAGGAGGCGACGATGGAGTTTGGATCCGGGCTCATGATGAAGCGCGATGAGAGTGGTTATCGTGAAGGTGTCGATGCAGACTGGGCAAGGAAAAGCCAGACACTAGCTTCTTAAATACTCTAGGTGTGTGTCCGGTGGCTCTCGGGGACGTGATTTCAGGATTGTAAATATTTCCGAGCGACTGTGAAAGTCGTATGTGAATGAGTAATCCATTGTACTAGATAGAGCGGATGATGACGTGAGCATTTGGCCGGTGTTATCAAGCACCAGATCTCCGAACTGCCTGAATTGTATGAGCATCTTGCCAGCAAACTGTGTTGAGTAGCGGCTTGGGGACATCAGTAAAAAGCCCTGAGATGCCGACGGCGATGCTGAAGAATGGGTCTATATTTGGGAAAAGTGATGAGCAGATACGCAAGCCTGTCGGCAGGGCGGTTTCGCGTTTGGGCGGCAGCCAATGCCATAAAGCGCGCCCAACGGATCAAACAAGGGCTGAGCGCTGATATGTGGAGGTGGCGATACTATACAACCCCACCGTTTCGTTGCGCTTGGGGGTTTCGGTGGTCACGTCCTTGTCACATATGCCGAAGACTGCCACCCGAAACTCAAATGATGGAATAACGACACCCATTAAGTACATACCTAAGGTGATGTGATTAATAAAGATATGATGCAATGTCTACTTGACTGCTCATATAAGAGGGTTCCACATGTGGTTTGAAGTCAAGGGGCACTGGAAATGTCATGGGCTTGGCATACTGTATTGGCAAGCCTGACAAATGGAATTTGGATAATAGTTTAGCCGGTGTGGCGGATGACTAACAATCAACTCATTGCTTTATGCGCTTCTCGCATTCTGGGTCCTCGTGAGCACGTTTTCGCCTGACTAGCACTCATAACATTGACAGGCTAGGCGACGCAAGTGAAATGGACTGGCCTACTTAGGGGATAAATTAGCAAAACGGGATGTGTGATGGGATCATTATGTTCATACTCCGACTCGGCATTGTCTGTCAAGGTGTGACAATGGGCTCAAAACCAATTCTTGTTTTACTTCAGCTGTACATTTCAGAAAAATTGGAGGTTTCTAGGGATAGTGTTCTTAGGTGTTGTGAAAAATATGAAGCCAAAATTCTGAGAGTGTGAAGAGATATTTGCAAAATACTGAAACCCCAAGTGCACCAAAACAGTGGGGACATATACTTGTGGTGGGCAAAAATAAAGGAACATTATGTAATATTCCTAAAAATAAAACAGAGGTTTTACATTGTGTCATAGCTTTGGAACATTGATACATTCACATATCATTAAAAATTTAGTAGAATCATAATCAAGACAGATCAAAGTATACATTGATATAATTAGTACCTAGTATGCCAACCCCAAGCTTGTATTACTGCTGTAACATGGTCCTCCTGTTATGAACTTAGTAAATATTCGCTATACATTTACTAATAATGAATTTCGTCTTATTTATCGTTGTATTATTCTAAGGCTTTAGACTTCAAGTTGTTTATTTGTTCTATGTCTTTCATGAATATTCTAGACTGATTATGTAATACTAAAGTCGTACGACATTTGATACATTGTAGAACGTTCTAGATCTTTCATCAAAAAGAAGACTTCTTTGATAAAGAAC
>JAEUWR010000508.1:0-58501 GCA_018524895.1 Podaxis sp. C-F-101400 | reverse complement strand
ATGAATTAAGTGTCTAAGTTCTAAGCTTTAATCTCTATCACTCTCAAAGCTGTTAAAGTCTTCTATTGAGGAGTAGATGATCGCGCTACAAACGTATAACTATCACTATGCTTGGACTTCATTGTACGAAGTACAAGTGTTAATATAGTTACTCCATTAGTACACGAGAAGTCTCCTTTGATACAATCTGCGGATACATATCGGGCCTCTTTACAGACTGAAGTGGCCTCACTATAACAAAATCTCTTTGGCTAGTACATGACTCACAACTGCTTAACACTGTCACCATCAAAGATAGTGGACTACTGCCAACGGTTGAGCACTATGCAGAATCATTTGGAGGAAGAGGATGTTATGCAGTTTTTGATCTACTCATCAGCTTTGATCAGCACTCACTAGCCCCAGAATCTAGAGATCTTACCACATTCCAATGCCCTGTTGGCACCCTCCGCCTCACCTCAATACCTATGGGCTACACAAATTTGATGCAAATACAACAAGGCGACCTCACACATCTCCTTCAACCAGAAATCCCACACATCACCATGCCCTTCATTGACGATGTACCAGTCAAGGGGCCAGTAACCTGCTACAAGACTGCTGACAGCTTCAAAACAATCCCCGAAAATCCCAATATCCACTGTTTTGTATGGGAACACCTCAATAATGTCAACCACATCCTCCAACGCATCAAGCACACTAGAGGAACTTTCTCTGCCAAGAAATCCCTTTTCTGCACACCCACTGCTGTCGTTGTTGGACATCTTTGCATGTATGAAGGGTGCCTCCCAGACACATCGCAAGTACAGAAAATTGTTGACTGGCTGGCATGCTGAACAGTCACAGAGATTAAAGGATTCTTAGGAACATTGGGAACAATCAGGATGTTCATTAAGGACTTTGCAGCTATCTCATGACCATTGGTTAATCTAACAAAGAAAGGGACAGATTTCGACTTCACTGAAGAACACCTGGACGCCATGAACATGCTCAAGACACTTGCACAGAATTCACCAGCCATATGCACCATCAACTACACCTCTGCCAATGAGGTCATCCTTGCAGTTGACACCTCACAAATCACAGTTGGCTATATCTTATCACAACTCAGAGACAATCACAAACAATACCCATCAAGGTTCAGCTCGATTACACTCAACAATTGCGAGTCTCGATACTCTCAAGCAAAATTAGAATTATTCAGAGTATTTCAAGCATTAAAGGATGTAAAGATTTGGGTCATCGGAGTACAGGATTTGGTTGTGGAAGTGGACACAAAATACATAAAGGGTATGATCAACAACCCAGATATCCAACCAAATGCCGCTATGAACAGATGGATTGCTGCCATCCTCCTCTTCGATTTCCAACTCTGGCACATTCCAGGATGTGAACATGGCCCAGATGGCCTCTCACGACGACCTCAGGCACCAGAAGACCCAGCTGTTGATGATGACTATGAAGATTGGATTGACACTGCTAATGCCTTCTCCATCTCGATGACACATCACCCCAAAAACAACAACACCTGGTGGCTGGACACGTGCAATACATTCACCATTGAGCTCATTAACGAAATCAGACCAGTACAAAAAATCCTACACCATCTCGGACAACCACCATCAGCTGCTACACATATAAATACCACTACCATCAAAATACTCACCAATCAACACTTGGCTGCCGATGCTTCAAGTCCACCTGCCATTCCCCAATCTTTCAAAGCAAAAGCACGTGATTTTGAACTCCTACAAGTCCACGCATTCCTTGACAGCATGCACTGTCTGAAAAATATGAGTGAAGATGTGTTCAAGAAATTCATATGAAGCACAGCCAGATTCTTCGTTAAGGACGGAAGATTATGGAAAAAGGACAACAGGAACAAGCACAAGCTGGTAGTAGATGAGGAAAGGAGATATGAGCTCATACGGCAAGCACACAACGAGCTAGGGCACAAGGGTATATTCACAACACAGATCAGACTCCTAGAGCACTTCTGGTGGCCCAACCTCAACAAGGATGTACACTGGTTTATCAAGACCTGTCACGAATGCCAAACCTGCCTTATTCATCACTTCCATATCCCACCAACGGTCCCTACCCCATTCTCCCTCTTCTGAAAAGTCTATATAGACACTATATTCATGCCTCGTGCAAACAGCTACTGCTACATCATACATGCCCGATGCTCACTTTCCTCATACCCTGAATGGAGAATGCTTCGAAATGAAAACACACGTGCACTCAGAACATTTATTTTTGAAGATATACTATGTAGATGGGGAGCCATTGAAGAAATCGTCACTGACAACGGACCGGCATTTGTCCAAGTGGCCGAGTACTTATCAGCACATTACAAGATCAATCACATCCGGATCTCACCCTACAACTCACGAGCCAATGGACCCATCGAATGCAGACATTATGACATTTGAGAAGCCCTCATCAAGGCAGCCAAAGGGGAAGAAAATCATTGGATGACAGTTGTGCCCTCAGTATTTTGGGCAGAGAGGGTCTCTATTCAAAAATCCACAGGCTATTCACCATACTACATAGCTCACAGCATTGAGCTGCTCCTCCCATTTGATCTCACAGAAGCCACCTACCTCACACCAGCGCTCACCAAACCCATCCCCACTGCTGACCTCATTGCCCAATGTGCTATCCAACTGCAAAAGCGGTCACACAATCTTGCACACATCAAGGACATGGTCCTCAAGGCAAGATATGCCTCCATCTGCGAGTTCAACAAGAAGTTTGAGAACACAATACACGACTTCAACTTCGATCCCAGCACACTTGTGCTAGTATGAAACTCACGATATGATAGCGATGTCAGAAGCAAGACCAAACCACACTACTTTGGCCCTATGATTGTACTTCGAAGAACGACTGGAGGATCTTACATCCTCTCTGAACTCGATGGCTCAATTTCCAAACTCTGGTTTGCAGCATTCTGCCTTGTTCCTTACCACCCTCGAGACCTCTGAGCTATTCCTGTCACCAAGATTACAGACGTGAACCCTGAGCAGCTTGAAAACATCACATACAACGTCGACACACTACCTGCCACAGAACTAAGGAAGGAACCTGGTAACACTAACAAAGATGCACACGAAGATGAGTACTCTACATTCCTTTGGCATCCCACCCATCCTTCCCCTTTCTCCAAATCCCCTCTTGAGCTTGATTCTCTTCTCAGACGTAACTCCGATCGAGCTGAACAAGGTGTTCAACCACCTCATTCACCCCTATCCTTGGGTTTGCCATCAACGACAACTCTCTCAACCATCACCACTCACTCTCACTTCCTTGACTGCCAACAACCTCACCTTCCGTCCACAAGTCCCTCCCTCGGCATACCTCATTCCTATGCCTTGTTGCCCCTATGGCAGGCTGACTGGGAGGTCAGCACCAAAACTCCCCAGTAGGTGTGGAGATCGTGGATCGGTTGCACATGAAATGGCACCCGATCTCCACTCCCACTAATGATGGACCCACAACACCAAGTCTGTTGCTAATGTCACCCTGCCATCCATGTTGTTCTCAGACTGTTCACTCGCTCTGTGCCCAACTCTCTCCGCACTCACCTCCTTCAGTAAATTTGCTCCTGCATTTCACACTACCAGTATTCTTTTCTTTAATATAGTAAACTTTCTGTCCATTCTTTCCGCACAAGCCGCATACTCACACTAGTACCACTCTCTTTTCCCTCAACATATTTCTCTGTGTTTCATATCCACGGGATTTCATAGTGGAATAGAATAAAATCTCCTTTAATTCATTTACAGTGTTCTGATTTTCATAGACTAGAGATTTCGAGTGGTACGACGTAGACAGAAATTTCATGTGGATATTCTCATTGACATTGTACCATAGTATAAGTATGGTAGAGATCCTTTGGACTGGAAGGGGGATAACAGAGACCGAGGTTCTGACACACACTCTCTCTCGCCATCTAAGTCTGCCTACCGAGCCCCTTGACCTCTGTCTCCTCTGATTTCGTTACATGCCTCTTGCTTTCTCTGGCTACCCCTTGTCTTGATTCTGTCGCTCTAACTGGCGACGTTACTCGTGCTCTCTAAATCTAACTCTTGACTTTCCCGCCCACTCGGTCTCGTGATCCTCGGACTCAGGTTTTTGAAGCCTCGCGATTGATGGAAGCAATCGCACCCTTCCTTATTTGTTGAACCGCAGCACTATCTCTTCACTAGGTCGGCACATATTGATATGGGTACACATGAGCACCAGCCGTGGAGTATGTGTACATGGGAGTATTGGACATAGTCGTAGAAGGTTGGTCCACAGACCTAGGATATGCGAAAGGTTGAGCTAGGGAAGATTGATTTGCAGGGAAATGGTATGATGGATGCATGAACGACTGTGTTGTCTGGAGCTGATGCACATGGGGGTTGGCAACAGGCTCGCTCAAGTGGTGGTACATGGCAAAATCTGGAGGGCTCGCTGGGAAGACCTTCGCTTCACCCTGTTGCTCAAAGGGATTCATAGTGAATGCGTGGAATAGCCAGTCGTGGGCGACGAAGGAAGTAGAGGTGGTGAACTGATATGATTGATGCCGTCATCACTGATGAGGACCTGTTCAGCACCTTGATAGGTGCTCACTACTTACCAGCTTCCCTCAACGCATCAGTCAGGGTTGCATAATAAGAATGACAACTTGGGATATATAAGTACACTTGGTTTAGTCACGGGTAACTGTCTATTTCAGTGCTAAAGAGGAGACTGGTGAGCATTCATACTTAGGAAGGCCGCAGACCGTGGCTGGTAAAGCCATGGTCAACTTAGCCACCGCCGCCATTACCGCCACCGTTACCACCGCCATTACCACCGCCATTACCACCACCATTACCACCATCATTACCACCGCCATTACCACCACCATTACCACCATCATTACCACCGCCATTACCACCACCATTACCACCTCCAGAGCCGTGGCCAAAACCACCGCCAGAGTGTTCTATCAAGTTAAATATATCAGCATTAAGTCAAGAACATTGAGTAGAACAAGAGACCCACCATGGCTGTGATGAGATGTATCACCTACTGGATCGGCCAATGACTCACCCACCAACAATCCCACACTTCCCGAGACCAACGTTCTCTGCATCTCTCTCTGTGGCTTATTTGTCTCTGAGTCTACAACTTGAGATTCCGATGCGGGGGCGCTGTGACCTTGGTGCCACTGGCTCCTGCCATCACCAGGGGGAGATTCGGAACCTTGAATGGGACGAGAAGGAGTGTCGTCATGGCGCCTTTCGTCACCATCAGGAAGGATACTTGGGCTTCCTTCGCCGCTGCCGCCACTATGCTTCCTACTAGATAGTTTCGAACGGACTGCATTTAATAGCTTAAGAACTTGTCAATTCTTAAGAATGATGGAAGCCTTACGTTTACGAATAGCAAGTTGGGTACCCGACAATATCCTCAAGCCTTTTTTCCTTGGCTTCGGAGGCCGGTCCTGTTGCCCAGAGGAAGCTGGTCCACCGGGAATGTGGCCCTGGTTCTGTGACCCCTGAGCTGGAGGCACAGATCCTGACCTTGACGTTGGAGCTGACATTGGGTGCGTATGCGTGGATGAACGAGGGTATGATCTTATTCCGCACTCCTCCAAAAGGCTTTTATGAGCCTGTTATGATCAGAACGGGAGTACAGCATCCCACGTGCAGCTTCACTGCGTGATTGACATCTACTCACAAACCCCAAAGTAGTCAGAAAGTGCTTTGGAAAGCATATAAGGAGTCAGGTGTGCATGCACAGCCTCCCTGCTGGCATTTTCATACTGACGTGTTTCGGCCTTGATAAAGCTTTAGGAGGTAGTCTTAATCAGGAGTTTGATATCCTTTAAGGATAGACAAGCTGTGCCTTTGACCGCTGGCTCGGAATGCACGGTCTTCTCTTTTGAAGCATCGTTGTTTTCCCTGTACTTTCCAGACCTACGTCCAAATAGGGAGAACGTTGAACAGGCACGTACTGATGCGGGTGCCTGACCAATTCCAGTGATTGAATTTGATGTTATATCAGGAGGTACCATGGGTTGAGAGCATGCAGACGGTTAGGGCAGAATTACTTCTTGAGAGGGGAATACATAAGAGGCAGAAATGATTGTCCCACCCAGGGCCGACGCAAGCAGGGGTCCAAAGCTGGTTAATGAGCAATCATCTCCCGGGAAGCTGTATGCACCAGGTGCTATCACATCGAGTTTCATTGACGTCAGCTCCCTCGGAAAGCGACGCTGAAGTTGCCAGGTGTTTTGGTTAAACCTGCAGCGAGAGAAATGTCGGTGAACGCTCAGCTTGACGGGCCAATTGAGATACCGTCGCCGCACGCGAAGTGAAAGTCCGAGCGTTGAAATGCAAGTGGGTTGTTTGTATCTGATTGTATCAGCCTCAACATTTGTGATAACCAGTAAGCAAGTCGCACTCCCAGTTCAACATTATCAGCATACGTTGACTACCCCTTCATATTTGCGAGGCTCTATAAAAATCCCCTCGTACTCGACGCCCCAACTAGGACTTCTTCGAGAGGTGCACCCAAAGTGGTTTTCCCTTGCGATCTGTAAAGTGACAACACGTATCCAGTTAATGGCGAGCAAACGATGGATGAAATGAATTGTGTGAACTAGCCCAGGGTACGTTTGCATTTTGAAGATGCGGCCTACTAATATTCTGGCGAGAACTACTCGGCGGCTTACTGCTGAAGTATGTCATGGATACAAATATGCAATTCCGTAAGCAGTATCCCGTGTATCAATGGTATCAACATTGAAGGATTTCGGAGTGGGTGGCGACCAGGAGTATATAATGTAATGATTGGCCAGGGAGAAGAAAGCTCCGCCAGTTGAAACAAGAAAACAAAATAACTATGATGCGTGTGTACGTTATTTGTAAACGCCTAAGCCAGTCAGCGAAGATGGACATTGCGATATTGAAAATCACTTACTGACTACGTTTTGCGCCTCCTGTTATTCATGACGCTTTCCGCCTTGTCCCAAGTCTCTCTATCGCCAAAGGCGTCGTCCCACCTGTGTACCATAACTAACCCACGACCCCAAGACTCTGCCTCTTGTGGTTCAAGTTGTTCGGTAGTTCCGACAACTATCCGCTTATCTGTATCACCGAGGATCATTTGCTGAACCTCATAATTTTCCGTCAGATACCGCTCAAGAGGTATTTTCCCTTCTTTGATAGAGACAACCACTAAGCAAACGCAAAGAAGGGACGGGAGACGTGGTATCAAGTTATAAACGGCCTGTAGAGGTGTCGTGGTATCGATTTCAAACGCGAAATGCGTTAAATATTGGAGGGCCTCAAGACCTGTCCAGGACCACTTGTGACAGTGTTCTGAAGCACCAAAGACGCTGAGGTGTGTAAGATTTTGGAGTATCGGAGCGCGGAAGCTCGGATCAGGACAGAGGAAGAAGGGTTGAAGCGTGACGGATAGGCGCCTCAGTGTAGGTGACTGAGTTGTCATGAAGCGCCGGAAGTCCTCTATATCATCAAGGGTTATGTCGAGCGCTTTCCGGGAGAATTCTATCTTGGCGGAGAGGCTCGTGATATTTTTGCAGATGGAGAGGATTTTGGCGGCCTGGTGGAAGGTGACACCATAGGCAAAGGAAATGGATTTGATAGTGTTGGCAAAGAAGTTGGGTGATTCCGGGTGCAGGGAATCAAGGGTGCGGATGAAGGCGTCTGCTTGTGAGGAGCTCTTGAGTTTGATATGTCTGTAGAGGACTGGTTCGATCCTAGGTGATGGGCGGTATCAGAAAAAAATGAGCCTGTCGACATGAGACGCCCCAAAACTCACCAGCGCTGGACCTCCCGAGAAATGAGCATAAGCTTCAACGCCATCGGTTGGTCCATTTCCGCGGCATATTCTATGATCGTCCGTTCTAAATCATATGGCAGTTGGGGAGGCGGCATGGCGCTATCTGAGAGCATAGGCAAGGGGGGGAAGCGACCAACAGGTTGCCTAGTAGTCGGTGGTCTTGTGACAGCAGTGCTGGGGGAAGAACAAGTCGGCGCCCAAAGCGTCAGATGGTTTTCATATATCCTTGGAACCCACCGAGCCGCCGCTAAGCCATGAGGACTGGGATGAATGGTCGCACGATCTGCACGCTCAAAAAGAACTCCGAAAACTATACTAGGGATATTGTGTCAAAACCCACGTTTGAAGGGTTCCTTGATCCGTAGCATCCGTATGGGGAGGCTGTGGGGTTCCGTTCCGGGTTCGTGGCGGTCCGTCCCGAGCACTCTACTCTCTGCTCTCTATTCTTAGGAAACCTCTTGCTGGTACATGGCCTTGCCTACGGATGAGCGGCGAGATCTAGATGTGACCAAGACGTAAGTGGCCATATACTAGACGATATTTGATTGATAGCTCGTGACGTGTTCGGACGCAACGAACTTGGAGGGGTTTCTACTGAGCTAAATTCACGCAACACTTGACTAGCGGATGTCGCGGGAATACCTGGTTACCCCTATGAACGACCGAGATAATCTTCTGATATGAAATCCGCCAGCACGAACACGTTTCATCTCATAACCGATGATCGGCCAGAATGAATGTAGCACGCCGTGTCTTGTTGCCGGATAACAGTCCCCCCCTTCGAACCTATTGTGGTGAAGTTCGGCCTAACATATAGATAATCGACAAGTAAATTTAGGAGTACATAAATGATTCGGCCTTATCAACCAAAAATAAGCACCAGCTTATCTCCTCAACGAACGGTGAGTAGCTCCCGGCCCTTCTAGCCTTACGAGCAGGAAGAAGAGAATTGAGCGGCACGAGGTGGCACTGCACAGTGAAACAAGGGAAGGGGGTGAGACGAGGGAAAATTTTCGGAGTCACTCAATTCCGATCTCAAGAGACCCGAATGAGCTGCTAACAACTCTCGCTTGAACGCCTTTGACAAGTCGACGGTAGCATGGAGGACAATGTCATCGAAGACAGGGGAGGAATATGATAATTCGGGTAACTGCAGAAAATAGGATCGAGAATGATCCAGTCCAGACAATTGGATGGAAGAATCCCGTTCCCCTAGCCTGGCGCCTGCGGGATAGTTCCTTGTCGAGGTGTAGGCTGGTGCAGGTAAACTCAATGTCGGCAACGTGTTCCGGGACAGGGGGAAGTCACGAAGGACATGTGCATTTAAGTATCTAAAAATTAGACCTCTGGTCACAAGATCCCGTATCAAGTGCAGAACCCTCCTTTGCTCCATCTGCCACCCGTGTCTGCTCCTCAAGCATCGTGTGTCTTCAACTCGCATCCCCATTGAAGCGAATTTCGTGAGCGGAGAGGATGGTGATTCGATGGGCGGTACGACAAGGCCACGATGGGCGCCAGAACCCCATCACCAGAGCTTGCTTTCAAAACCCCCACTGCGGATGACGAGTAACGGTTTGTTTAATTTGCCCAGTGGGCGTACGACCTCAACCTGTTTATAAGCGATAAGTTATCCCACCTACACGCTGTATTATGGGTTGTATACTGAACGTGTTCCCGATGTGTTGCGTCCTGCGTGACATTAGGGAAGCTCTTCTGGTGGTGATAGACCCAGGTCCGATGTTCGGCTGCTTCATACCAGACTACTTCCTAGGATCCGCAATAGTCGGGGAAAAGGCTGCCGGACGCGAATGTATTGAAAGGACTTCCTGGCAAGGTCGCGAGTGAGATGTATACAAACCATAAAAATTGGGTTTGGAGCGACCAATTTGACTTATCTTGGCACTATGATATATTATGTAATGATATATTGTATGTTAAGCGAATGGGTCGCTGTGTATGCGATACATAAATACTGTAGCAGAAATTAGGAGTCATGCGACGTCCAAACACACTTCCCCAGTTCTATCGTTTCGATGAACCGGGGCTGGAAACCTTGGGTGATTCTGGTGGTTAACAACTGTTCCACAGTTCATTGGGTGTGAGGCGATTGTAATCCATTAGTGCAATTTCATCCTCTCCCCTTATAGGACCACGGGCTCTAATAACTACTCCCAACGATTTATGCACCGCAGACTAACCAAATCTTCTAACAAAGTCGGACAAAACAATGAAAAAACGTTGGAGCTGAGTTCAGCGAGGGGATCTCGAGGGCAAATAACACCCTGCTGAGGGAATATTGAATATGTAGTTTGGAAGGCGCGTTTATT
This sequence comes from Podaxis sp. C-F-101400, assembly GCA_018524895.1. NCBI lineage: Eukaryota > Fungi > Basidiomycota > Agaricomycetes > Agaricales > Agaricaceae > Podaxis > Podaxis sp. C-F-101400. Next base: position 48,326 of record JAEUWR010000508.1, on the reverse strand, counting down.
TTTCCTTGACCTCGGAGTTAAGGGCTCTCGCATGCAAGCAGATGAGAGGTTCATATTCTTTTTTACCGGCAAGGATGAGGACGGAAACCAGGACTTGGAAACTGCCTTTCAACTACATAAATCCAGGTTTCGGTTCTTGTTGAAGGATATCAACGTGGACGGTATCAAAATTTCTATCTACCCCTCTTCCTTTGCCAGATACGTTGCATAGACAAATCCTGCGACGGTCTCGCAAAACACGTCTACGTCGAAATCACCAAGTTGCATCCCATCGGTCAAGTCAGCCAAACCTGACCCGTACCATAGTATGTACATGGGTGTATCTGCTGGTGAGTGTGAGCGATGAGCCTATATGTTCTGCGGTTGCAACTGATAATACACAGACAACTGTGGTTGTGCCCTCGGGGGCGATGCCTACAAGAAACGCTTACATATTACACCGATGCCGGTGCGGATGCTGTAACTTGAAATGGTGCTGGACTTTATAAGAACGACTCAGATTCGTCAAAGAGCCTAAGTGACAGGAGGTTGAACGGTCGTTGCAAGACTTGTCATTAGAGCATACTTCAAGCAAGCAGTTTTCACCGGGAATCCGAGTGCGGAGCCATTCAATTCAGTTTTCACTGAAAGCAGAGCTGCAAATATGCACTGTTCAAGCATATAACGCGTTGGACGTAGGCAGCTTTTACTACCATCACCATCCCTCTTCGCACACCAAAACCTATAGAGGCAGAGCCGTCCATTGCGCCAGGATTCCACGGCCTAAGAAGATGGTGGGGTACTTGTACGAGCGCGACGAGAAGGGCATAGGTCGACGTGTCCGACTGTATACAATGGCTCGGGAGTACTGCTGAGGAAGGAGGTGAACGGAATAGAGGTTTGGAGGCGGTACCCAAGTAAGTGGGTTCTTACGGGCTCTGATGTGACCACGAGCTGATTCAAGGCTCCTTCGGCGGCCTTTTTTCGCCTGCAGAGGGACGGCCAAAGGCAGGCAATAATACCGGCTCGGGCACTCAAGCGAGTGAGCCTCAGCAACAGGTCGGAAACTCCCAACTTGGATGACGTTCCAGCTCACGGTCAGAGCACCAGCGGGGCCGTCAACAAAGACGTGCCTTCGCCGAATGCAGGGAAGGAGGAAAATAAGCAATGAGTCTCATTTGTCATATGTAGTGGGAAAACTTCAGAGGCCATCCATACTGGTGTGGAAAAATGCAAATAACCTGGCGGCAGTACAGGTTTCTCAGAGGTGCCCTCCCGCGGTTTCAAATATCACCACACCATAATAACTAGTATCATCTGCCATAAAACCAGAACTGAAACTGCAGGGGGGGGGTGATAATCAAGGACCCGACAGTCTCCCGCATTTCGAATGAAGAACATTCTCTCGGAATATAGGGCTTCCAGAGTCCGAAAGTAGACGTTGTCCAAGTCGTGTAATCATTGTGAGGCTCCTGAACTTTTAGGGTGAGTTTCCAAATTGTTCAGGGCAATTGGATGGGGTGCTTCCACTGTTTTAGCTTGGCGCAATTATGCCTGTGAGGTGGCACTTTGTTGAAAGACAAACAGACAAGTGCAAGTAACATGCCCCCTGCAGGGCGGATATACGAGGGATTAATACACTCGCGTCGTCTTCCAGTTCCAAGATCAAGAACCCTGCTCTTCTCGTCCATCCCATTTCCCCGACAATGTATCTCCCAACCGCCGTCCCCAATAAAGCGGAGATTAACACTGATGTAACTAATATACGTTGAGGACGTCATATGACGTACTAGAGACACCGAGTTCAAAGGGGAGAAGATGTAGAACCACCGGAAGAAAGATGTGCGTAGTTACAATCTCTGAATCCATCTCACCGTCTCCAAACCCTGAGGAATGTTGACGCATGGTGGCAGTTCTCCCGCCATAGCAAGGGAATGCAGCTTGGGTGAAACTCGAGCAGCCATGCCAAAAGAGGACATAAGGAACCGAACAGAGGTGAAAAGGAACGAGGCAGCTATTGAGTCAGATCCATTACCGTCGCCGAGAGGGACATGGTCTGATTTCGATCAATCAAAAGTTGACCGGGTCCTGATATGCCCCCCAACCTGTCACACATTTATTGTACAAAGGAATTTCGGGAAGTTTGGCATGAGAAATAAGCATTTTGTTTGGCTATGCTTGGTTATACGGCCTGGGTGAGCTGTCTATTCTTGCCGCCGTTCATTTAGCTCTTACTTCCGAATCGCGACGGCTGGCTGAGCTGCGAAAGGCAGGTGGGGTTGATGACCTGGCTAGATGCTGTTACCGTCGTGTGCAAGGAATGCATCTGGTAGCAGCAGCGACTTAGTGGGGTACAAACTGTGTGCGATACTCGCGTCTCATAACCCCGCCAGGGCCTATCCTGCCTCCGTAACGCTGACTGAAAGGCGGGCCACCCGTATTCCACTTTATCCACTCAAATCCAGTATCTCCACCATGCAGCTTATTGGAGCTCAGGGATGGTGACCTGGCTAGACTCTGTTACCGTCGTGTGCAAGGAATGCATCTGGAAGCAACAGCGACTTAGTAGGGTGCAAACTGTGCGCGATGTGCGCGTCTCATACTCCTGCCAGGGCCTATCCTTCCTCTGTAGCGCTGGCTTCTTTCTCTATGCACACTCTACTCTTCGGTATTGGGTGCTTACTGTACTGTACTCTCCTACTCGAGCGACTGCTTTCTAAACTGAAATATTGAGATCATATGAGTAAAACGATGAGAATTAACCTCCTTGACTCTACTTTGCCAGAACTTGGTGATACCAGATGGGGCGCTTTGTTGAATATGTCAATGGATAACAAGTGATAGAGTATTATAACGCAAGCATTCTACTTACTGGCATTGATTAAGTACTCGACGCTGTGCTTGCTGGTTGAGGGTTTTCTGGGTACATGTTCAACAACAGTTTCGAGGAGACGCAGTTTGGTGCAGAACGCATTCTTGGAACAAACTGGCAAGTGTTGCTTTTTGAAGGTCTCGATAAGCACACAGCACTGCGAGCTATGTATTCACCGAATAATCTGTCACGCGGTTCCAGGACCCCATATGTAGCTTCATATATGGCAAGTGATCGATCAAAATCAGACCGTGTCCCTCTCGGCGACGGTAATCCATAACAATTTCATTCCGGGTTCCCTAACCACCCTACTTTACACATAGTCCCCGTCTCACCCAACGTCCATCACTTCGAGCGGTCAGGTATCGCACCATCGACGTGACATGCCACCTATAATCCCGGACCAACCCATTTGTAAAACGCGTGCTAAATCGCAACTCGGAAAAGCCATTCATCATTTCTTTAAAAGGTAACCTCAGTTGACGCTGTGGCGCCCCGGGCACCTGCGTCACTGGACCACCTCGCAAGCTGAGATATATCACGGTTTTCATCACCAACCGGGGACGATCATGATGCTGACTTGGCAGTCTGTAAGCAAGATGTCACATACGACTCAGCCCACCCCGGTGGCTTCTCATGACCCCGAATGATCCAGGTCCGTGAGACTCAAAGACACGAAGCGATGCAAGTAACTAGCAACCACGATGACAATCACAATGGCAAATGGCAAGAACAACTCACAAATGATGTTAACCTTACAAGCTCTTATCTCCATAACGAATCCATGCAGTAACGATGGATCCTCAGATCCCCAACCTTGGAACGCTCAGTGCCAGATCCACAATCCCAAGGCAACATTGATCCCACAAAACCGTTCAAGCTCCAGCAAACCATATTTATTAATCAAAGAAATCTCATGTCATACGAAAAAAAAAGGAATGCATATACGATATAGAGAGCACGAAATAACTACTTGCATTTCACAAATAAGTCAAAAAAGAGAGAGAGCGAGCAAGGGAGAAAGGAATCAGCTAAGTTCACCAACAACGTATCATCATCAAGACACGAAACGAAAAAGCGGTGAGACGATAAAAAAGAAAAGAGTGGTAATCCGATCTCAAACAAGAGAAGTTCAATGGTATCCAGGACAACGCCGTGTTCAGTGAGTAATGAACGTAGTAAGTAAGGAGCATTGATCAAAGGAAAAGAATAAAGAGGGAGGTTTCTTATATTGTGATTCGAGAATAAAAGCGTCGATCAATTTAGCAACAGAAAAAGCCTTCTAGGAGGTTAGATCCAGACCAGCAGTTGTTTGAGGAGGGGGAGGAGAGGCCGTCGCTGGATATTCGGTGCTGCTGTGCCTGTGTCAAACGCATTGCATCGTGGAAGCAATGTATGGGGGAAGGAGTAGGGAAGGAAAAGAGAAGGCAATGGTATCGGCTGAAGGGAGGATGGAGAATGCCATGGGAAAGGCGAGGTATGAAGCATTTCGATGCCACAGGCAAGTAGCCGGGGAGACCAGAATCGGGATCGCAGGAGCACGATATGGGAGAAGAGAGAACGCAACAGCAACCTAGAACAAGGACGACGGAGCAGATCAACAGCAACACCATCACACGCACCACCGACACCACCACCGTCAAGCAACAATACCATAACCCGGAAACTCCATCAAGCCCATCTATCCATCCATCACCACACCACCAGAACAAAAACCATTCGCCCACAAACAGCAACACGGCTCACACAGAACGAAGAAAAAAAGGCAGAAAAACACATTTTTACAGCATCGCATCCAAAACCCCTCTACTCCTCCTCTTCCTCCTCCAAAACGTTATGCAACGGTGCTCCATGGACATACCTCATCGGACTCGCGCGCCCAGTCTCCTCAAACGGCACGCGCGGAGGCCCCATGAGCGAAACATCCACAGGCGCGAGCGCGGGTTCCACGTCCTCAACCGCAGCACCAGCACTGACGTTACTAGCCGCCGGAAGGGGAACTGTCCTTTGCGCAGGGCGAAGGGGCGCCACGGCAGGCGTAGCCGCAGGAGCAGAGGGAACAGGCAAAGGAGCCGCAGCGGCCGGCGTAGCAGAAGTAGTAGTAGCGGGAGCAGCAGCAGCCGTAGGCGCAGTAGCTCGACGTTCACGTTCACGGTACATCTCAATTAACGCCGCCGTCTTCGACCCCACCGCAGCACCAGCAGGCGCCCTCGGTCCAATCGGATGCGCAGTCCCCCCAACTCCATTCCCATTCGCATTAACAGGGCTTCCATTCGACTTTGCCGGGATCGGGAGAGTCGCCGAATCAGCCCTCGCAATCCCCGTCTTCTCAGCCTCCACGCGTTTCCGTTCCAAGCTCGAATCAAAGCTCGGTAAATCCGGGGTGGGACTCGCTCCCTGAGGTGTATCATCTTCATCCCCGCTCTTCGAGGTGTACAGCTGTTTCCTTTCAGGGTGCAAATCAAAGTATCCCAGCCTCCTCTGCTGTTTCAGTGCATGTCGGACAGACAAGAGCGGTTCCGGTTCCTCTTCTTGCACAGCAGGTTCTACCACAGGTTCCGGATGATGCGAATGCGAATGGTCCTGCGAATGCTCGATTTCATGATCATGTTCCTCATCAGCACCCTCCGCGTCCGCCGCATACTCTTCATCATCCCGTTCATACGTCAATCTCCTATGTCCCGTACCAGTACTCCCGCTCCCCACACTCCCTCCTCTCAACCTATGCGGAACCGTCTCAATCTCATCAATCTCCAACCCCTGCACATGCGCATCCATATCCACACCTCTAGTATGGCTATGCGGCATAAAATCTCCTCCACTCGACGAACTCCCCAACGAAGGCGACCGTTGCCGATCTCTCCGTACAGCCGCAAGTACCTGCGCCACCTCCAAGCTCGCCATATCCGGGTCCCCACCGCTCCCAGAGGACTTCAAAGTATTCGGATCGACCTCTTGGCCAACCATACGTCTATTATGGCTGTTGACGAGTATGTCAACCCACGCATCATCTCTTGATTCCCGCCTCCTCTTCTTGGGATCATTCGGATCTTGTTCACCCGAGTTACGTTCACTGTCGCTGTAGGACGCGAGTCGGGTTTCAAACTCCACAGCAGAGTATTCGGCAGGCATCATCGACATGCGCTTCGGGCTCGACACAGATATAACGTTCGCAATCTTGAATCTCGAAGCAGCCTTCTTAACTGATGGCGACATTGTCGAGTCTGAATGCATCTCATCGCTCTTTGGGGGTTTCGGTGACACTACTACTCTTGGGATAGCTGGCAAGGGGGAAGTAGATTTAGGAGGTGCAGCAGTGGCAGTATTGGAAGGAGCAGTGGATGGGGAGAATGAGGTTGAAGGTTGAGGTGGGAGTGGTGGTACTGGAGGGGGCGGCGACTGTGGAACATCCGTAGCCACAGTCGAGATGCCTGATACAGGCCTTGTGCTGGCTTTGGATCCTAGGGAGATAACTTTTGTCCCACTCCCGCCTTGCAAGAGACCTTCAAATTCCATCTCGCGGTATGATGGACTTCTGGGAACGTGGCCGACAACATAGGGGCGTCCATTGAGCGTCGCAGCCTGTTTCCACTGTTTCTTGGATGGCGAGAAGAGTGCTGGGAGACGACGTCGGGTGGTAGATTTGACAGCAAGTTGTTGGCGATATTCGAGTGGCACAAACTCCTCAAAGAGGATGAGGGTGGTACTCGTTCGAGGATCAGAACCTCCAGCAACGGTCGTGCGGTTTGGCGGTAGCGACTTGAACTCAACCTAAACAAATGGCTACTCAGCATCTATATATGCACATGCCAAAATAACCCGGACGTACCAAAGCCCAATTGACATCCCTATCCAACCCTTCACCCCTCTCCAAGTCCATCCAACCACCTCCATACACCAAGTCACAAAAGACATCTACGAACGCCTCTTCAATAATCTCCTCACTGCCCATAACTGGTTCTGTATCCCATCCAAACGGCGGCAGCTGCTTCTCCGTCTTCTTGATCTTCTTCGTCAGCTCAGCATCCCTCGCCGGCCAATTCGACACCGAGAGCGCAAGGGGGGTGCTAAACTGGAGAGTGGCATTGAGGGGAGCATCAGTGCGCGTAAATCCAGTAGTCGAGAAATCATTCCATGACATCGTTTGACGTTTAGCTGCTCGTGCCTGGCGAGGAAGCCAAAAGATATTAGACCTATCCCGGATTGGAGTGATGATTATCACGAGACGACATACCTCTCTGGCACTTTCTGTCAAGTCAAACTGCAACTTCTTATCATCGCCGATACTACTGAATCCCATCGTTTCAAATTCTCCCCACTTTAGATCTGTCAAGCTCCGGAACCGATCTTCGCCTTCACTTTTCGACAGTCCAAAATAGTCCGAAGCGGCAGAGTTTGATTGGGAGACAGTGCCAATCGTAAGCGTCGACGCGAGGGTAGGCGTAAGAGAAGGCCCAGTCGAAGTGGCGCTGCCGCTATACCCCATACCGGGTGCAGTCTCTGGATGAAAGTTGGGCGGCAAGTTCATTCTCTTCTTGTACGTCTCTGAGTACCTGGGTGGCAACTTTAACGTCGGCGGAGCAATCCTCTCCCACTCCTTTGAATTTGCGAGCCCATTAACCACGCCATTGCTGGATTTGCCACGATTCGCCCATGTCGCGGCGGTTTTGACTAGATCCGGTGAATACATGCGTACGTTCCGCCGAACGCTCGTGACAGTGACGGTTTTTGACCCTTTACGCGGCTGGGGCTTGACGTTCTTTTGCTCCTGGAGGAAGGGAAGCATGGCTGGATACCCCTTGATCCACTCTTTAAGGCGGATAGGGACACCAAGGGCAGCGGCACTGCCGGACGGGTACATGGCGTTGGAGTTGGACGAGGCCGCAAGGCGCGGTGTATCCTGCCAGCGGATAAATGCAAGAATAAGGTGTTCTGTTGCATTGACGGCCCGTAGATAATGAATATAAGTGTGATGGAAAGCAAGTGTGGCAGGCCCGAGGCCGAAAAGGAGAGGGCCGAAAAGGGGTGAGAGGGTTGGTGGGGTGTGGCCAGAGGAAGTGCTGTTGGCCGTTAGTCGGGTGAGTAGAGAGAGAATGCGGACGACAATGATTTGTAGGGTGGGCTCCAACTCTTCGAGGAACGCTTCAAAGTGGGCTGGGGGGTATCGGAGAGCTGTAAATAGAAAGCATCAGCGATCCACACCTGTGGAGAGCAAGGGTACTGCCACGACAGCAGCTCCCGGCGCGAAACTCACCAGCCTCAGAATCGCGGAACCTCACATACTGCTCCCAAGCAATAAGCCCCCGCACATCATGTCCTCCCATAACCCGCACAACCCTCGCAAGTCCCCAGCGCAGACACATTCCCAGCTCATGAGGACCGGCAAACCTCGCTTCTTCGCGCCAAGCACGTTCCGCATCATCAAAACCAAGGCTTCCCTGCGCCGAACACATATTAAGAAAAGATCGAATCAATCGTTTGATAGCAGATGCTGAGATATCCAGCGCGGTGGTCGAGAAAATGAATGGAGTGGTTATGCCCCCACGAGTCTCGAGCTCCTCCACGACCACGTTGACCAGCGCCTCCAGCTGCTCGAGCCCCAGAACGACATGGCGTTCATAGGAGAGATAACCATAGTCGGTCTCGCGGGACTGCTCCGCGGCGGCAGAGTCGTTCTTGGGGGGCTCGAGGTTGAGGGGGAGGAAGGAGCCGTCTGGGAGGGGAGGGGGCTGGTCAAGGTCTGTATCTTGAGCGTCTCGCCGTGCACCAAGAGTCTTTGAACGCTGTTTTGCAAGCTCCTTTGCCTTCTTCTTGTCCTTTTTGGAGGGCGTGGATGCGCTAATGACGGAGGGGAAGGCGCGGTTTGAGCTCCGGCTGTGGACCCTGCCAAACTCGTCTGGCGAGGCGGGTGAGTGTGGCTGAGTTGTGAGATAAGCGCTCTTGTGTGGGGTAGAGTTTGTACGGGACCTGGAGAAGAGAGAGGGCATCGGGGGTGGACGATGAGAACCGACAAGACGCGCTTCAACCCTCAATATCACTCCACCGGAAAACTCCGCAATCAATTTCTCTCAATTCTGCCATACTCTATATACTTCTACCACTACATCGGTCGCTGCGACTTGGGCAGCAACGTATACAACGGACGCGGAAATCCACTCCCCACAAACGCTGTCCTCGGCGCAGTCACCGTCGACGCCACATCCTGCACCGATGTAAATTTTTAATCCCAAGTCTCCTATGCGTCGCGATGACAACAACTAGCAACAACACTTACCACTTGGGAACCTGATCCACCTTCTCGCAAATCCTCTGCGAACCTCACCCTGGTCACCGGTGCCGTCCGTGGGCTTCCATAATAATAGTCATCACGACTCCCTGCTCTATGCTCAGGATAGACCGCAGGCTCAGGGCGGGGAAACGTCGGCTCGACCACCGCAGATCGACTCTCCCCCTCCCTCTCATACACCCCTACGGGCCCAGAAGCAGGCGTATATTGCGTCCCACGCATAACCGGCGGTCCCTGTACCTGACTTTCCTCCACTTGGTACAAATTTGGCTCCGCCGTTCTGGCTTGCGCTCTATTCCGCCTGACGAAAAACATCAATCCGATTAACATGACCGCGACGACACCTAGAATGAATGATCCATGAGCCCCCCGTTCCGATCACACCTCCGTCTTCCACGGGGTACAACTCACACACGATGATTCCAACAGGTATAACAACTTTGGCTGCAAGTCCCCGTCGTTCTTTACACACTATCCGCCCTCGCCTAGAATACAAACCACTAGCCATTAGCGCCCATTCGTAAAACAAACTTTTGGCACTTCATAACCCCCCCCGCTTCGTAATGCATAACGAAACCCAACACTCACAATTTTTTCCGACACACCGTCTCGGCGGACACCGTGGGCACAAGTACCATCAACCATAACGCAAAACATAACACTAGAACCACTGTCCATCACAAACATTGACTTCTCGTATCATTCTAGCCTTCAGAAGTACACACTCACCAGCACCGAACATTCCGAAGATCAATTCAACGTATCAACTTGATAGGGGAGGGCTCCAGGCCACAAAGTCGTTCGTTACACAGTCCGGCTGCGTCAAGAAATTCCGATTTCCGCTGCCCAGCAGACGGAATACAAGGAAATGGTGGGAGTACAACTCGGTCTCCCCGTCCACTCCCCCACCCAACCGGTATATATGTGTGTCATGTCGCTCTGATGTTTGAGGATTTGATGGTCGGCGGATATCCAGAGGCAGTGGCCGGATACCAAGGCGTATTGTCGTCAAGGAGTTACCAAGCGTACATTATGATGTTTAGTTTTGAGTACTTCATAATCCAGGACATCCGCATTATTACCCCAGTGAGAGTGTATGAACCAGCCTGAGACCGAGAAAGGCAAGAAGGGAATTAGTTATTTATGGCACATCTAGGAGACACCCACAGCCTAAGTCCCTTGGCGCACAGCCACCCAGATCACCCCACGCACAATAAATTCACACAAAATAGCCATCTCATTATTCCTTAAATATTCCAGAGAGGGTACAATAACCAAGAAAACAGAAAACAAAACGTAGCTACAAAAACCAAAACCCACCAAAAAAAAAACCCATCCACAATCACCCCCTCCCACCCCTATACACATACTCCCTCGCATCCCTCCTCCCCCTCTCCACATCCACACTCCCCAAAATCGGCACTGCAACCCACACCATCCCCACCAAAAAGAAAAACGAATACCTAATATTCCCACTCACATCCGCAATAACCCCAACCACCAACGGCCCCAAAAACGAACTGCTCTTATCCGTAATCGAAAACAACCCATACCACCTCGCTTCCTCCCCCCGCGGTATCATCTCCGCATAAAACGCTCGAGCGTACCCCTGAAATGCTCCGTAGACCGAACCAAACACCACTGCGAGCCCGAACATCTCTCCTGGAGTCGTGAGCCCGCCGAAGTGGATGGTAGAGGAGTTTTGGATTAGGAAGCCTAGGCAGCCGTAGAGGGGTATCAGGGATGCGAGGAGGACGAGTGTGATTAAGATTGTGAGATTTGAGAGTGCGAATTTGCGTTGGATGTGGGGCCAAAGGAGGGAGCCTAGGATTCCAGATGTGGGTGTTATGACTCCGATGAGGATTAATGACGATGCAGGCATGTGCAGAGATGTTTTGGCAAAAAGCACTGCCGTAGACGTTATCGTCGTGAAACCTACCACCACATTCCATAAATCAAGAGAAACAGTAAGAAGAGGAAGGGCATACCATCCGACAACAAAAACCACGCTGCGAGATACTTGAACGTATTCCTCAACTTCACAACCTCACTCCACCTCAACATATCCCCCAGTCTAACCCAAGCCTTCCAAATCTCCCTCCCGATCTTCCACTCCCCCTCCTCCCTCCTCCTCTGCCTCTCTTCATACCCCCCCGCCTCATCTCCACCAACCCATCCATCGTCCCCACCCCCCTCCTTGCCTTCCCCACCACCCGGCAACCACACCGCAGCCGGAAGCGAAAACAAACCCCACCAAATCCCACTCAACCCAATAGCCAACCTAAGCGCAAATGTCGACCCACCAAGCTTCGTCACAGGCACAAGCGCAACAATAAGCAAAAATATCCCCGCGGCATAACCCATAGCTATACCCAACGATGAGATCCTCGAAGTCGCTCTCGAAAGCGTTGTATCGTATTTTTGTTTTGTCGTCAAAGAAGTAGTGGTGTCGGGCTGTGATGCACGAGGGATGAGTGGTGCTTCTGGACTTTCGGGGTCGAGGTGGTCGAGGTGGTTGTGAGTGTATTCGGAATTGGGTTCTTGGGGTTGGGAGTGTGAATGCGCGATGGGGTCGGATTCGGGTTCGTTTAGGATTTCCTGCTGTAGCGACACGACCTCCGGTGACTCTTTGGCCAACGACGGGAGATATGCGTTCATCGCTACCACAGATGCCCCAAAGCTCACGTTTGCAAGCATAGCGAGCAGTGCAGATAAATACCATATTGGTGAATTAGAGGGGAGGAACAGGAAGAGCGTTGCAGAGGCGGAGCCGAGTGCGGCGAAGAAGAGTAGGAGTTTCTTTCGGTGTGGTGCTAGCTCACATAGTTAGGTCCTGTAGGAAGATATAGCAGACATAGAACATACGGTGGTCGGCGATTCCGCCCATGGATATTACTGTTAAGGCTTGCAGAGCCACAGATATAGAGTAGACATATAAACTGCAGCGAAAGGACTCTCAGCACCAGATGGGTACCAGATACGATATAACACACCTAAAGCTCGCAGTATCAATCCAAACCCATCCAATCTTCACTTCACACCTCCCCGCATCACTCAACGCAACGGCCTCATCGCCAACTTCAGGCGCATTCGTAGCATTCGCACGTAACGGTATAGGCTTGATGACCGAGCATGGCTGTGTCCGATCCGGGGAAAGGTATCCATTATCCCTCGCGAATTGTTCCAGACATATGGGAAGGAAAAGCGTCAACGATACTATGACGAATACTTCACTATTTCCGGGTATGGTTTCGTTAGCCGAAGCAGCCCGAGACGAGGGAGAGGTAGGGAAACACCTAGCAAAAGCATAACTTAACCAGCCGTATAGTTTCTTCTTGTATGGTGAGGATATTGACAGCATTGAGTGAGTAGGTGAAGGTGAAGTCAGAACATGAAGGATGCAATCAGAGGCAGGGTGCCAACGGATGGATGGCTCAAGGGAAGCGCCCGTGCCGTGGGACGCACAGCATAATTCGAGATCGCTTTACCAGCTTAAAGAGTCTGGTGCCTGATTCACATCACCAGTACCACATGCACCGCAGTTAAGCCTTAAGGCCACCTTGGACTTGGGATGGATCGCATACGCATCGCTTCCAAGGCTAAAGCGTTCATTCTTGCTCCCCTTCTCCTATCCGTTCCTTCAGCCACTCTGCATCTCGACCACACTCGCCTTTATATTTCAGGAAATACTAAAACGACGTAACAAAGTTGGGGACCTGACGAACTCGTGTGCACTCGCGTCCATATCTACCTTGTCCGACTTATAGTGATCTCCACTCTTACAACATCTCGTGGGCGAGAACTTCAACATTACAGCAACACCCCGACGGGGATGTCGCCGTTTGGACGTCAGAACTTCGATGAAATCATTCAACCTTCACGTTCTTTGCACTGACCGATTTACACCCGTCCCTCTATGCTAGGAATGTCGTCGTGGCCATGTGCGGAGGCAACAAGGAGACTGGAGGGACGGAATACCGAGGCGATGCTGACGGAGCATGAGAGTCTATGGCGAATAGGCTGCTAACGAGTCTATTAGCATTCATAATTCCCTTCGGGAGATACAAAACCTTTGTTTGAATTATACAAATATGAGTAACATAGCAACATGCGGCGACAAAATAAGATGGTGAAAATCAGGTCAGGTTGGATACGATACGGAGGTCGGGAAGGGCATTAGGAATTCATGATCGCAGGCATTCGAGGAAGGGATTGGCGTCATGAACGCCCTCCACCAACCTACATTCTCCAATGTTAGACGTCTAGATTCTCAGTTAATCCAGCACAGAAGAGCAACACACCTGACCCAGGTGCGCATCAATCTGGTCTCCATCCTCCATACCCAACTATCCAGTCGCAAGACCACAGAGTCAGCCCACAATCAAATTACGATGAAAAACAAAACTCACATCTCCAGGTGTATCAGTGGCATTTACCCGCGACCCGTCATAGGTGAAACGAAATGTTCCTATAGGTAAGGGCACACGTCGAACAGAGGCCAATTCAATCGCCCATGGAAGTGGAAGAGGAAAGGGGATCGCGGATAGTTAGCGCTAGGGCTTGGACATCGTGCGGTGTGAACAACGAACCGGGTTCTTTCTCAAACTTTTTCTGCACAAACCCAATAGTTTCTAGTCAGGTTAAAGGTTGAGGAAGGAAGGATCAACCGCTCACTTCTGCCGCCTGGAAAATCTTTGCAAACTGCATTGTAGGTCTCACTTTCACAGTGATAGCTACCCGTCCACGTATTCCGTCCAGCCGCCGCACGAAGAATAGAGATCAGGGTCCACGGTAAGAATGGCACAGACAAGCCCGAAAACTAATCAGTCCATCACAGATTTCGAAGTAGAGTCAGGTACACGTACCTTCTCCTTCAAACGCGATCCTCAGGTTAAGTTTGGGCTTCACGTCCTCTGGTTCTTGCGACATGGCTGCCTCGTGGTTTGAGAAGAGGTGATGTGATGGAACGGCTGGAGAGATAAATCAAAGCCAGGTTCGGGTTTGATGCATGATGATCAGCACATTGACCCGCGTATATATTTACACGTGATCACCGCGTCGCGCGTCCACTTAATAGCTGTACACATGAAACACCTTGCTGGGACGTAAAAAAACACGGTGCATGATTAATACATAGACCATACAAGTATGATAACGGAAAAGCCATAACACAAAGTCCGATACGTATCAGCACAAGCAAAGCAATTGATCAACAAGGCATCCCAAAGCGAAGTCACGGTTAAGCACGCGGCAAGTCTTTCAAAGGCGTTTGTCCAGGGCGCCTCTGTCAACCACACAGTAAGTCAATCCATTCCACATCACGCCAAAGAAATATACCTGGAGCTTGAACCTGCAAATCCAGAAACCACTCTTGCCCTTAGCATATTCCGCCTGGACATCCGCTCAGCTAAGTAGACGCGTGTTAAAGGTCAGGGAACACTCACGCTGACAACATCATACAGCCCATCATAACGATATCTAAAAGATTAACGATACATCAAGGTCCACAAAAAAGCCAAGGGATTAACGTTACAACTGACTCACCCTTGAAGGGGACCCCATTTAGAATCCTTGCTTCCACGAATAACCCTTACAGGGTGTTTCGTCCTGGTGTTTGTCTGTCAATGAAGTGAATGAGAACGTGGGACCCGAAAAGACGCGTAAATACCCACCTCAAGAGCACGGTTTGAAGGATGGTCGAAGCTTTGATCGGTCTTCTGTGGTTCCGACTGTTGGATAGAGTATGAATCAGTCCAGTTCATTCCAGCCAGGCAGGAAGTGAGCGCGGAACACGTACCCCTCCATAGCGATTATCTTGTCCACCAGCACCAGTGTACCATCTACAAGTTGTTAGCTCAACGCTCCACAATACTGAAGAATCACAGCAGGAGACTCACATAACATCACCCAAATCAATATCGTCCTCGTACCCATCATTCACCACGACTGAGTAAGCCCCTTCATGGCTATTCCCGACAATGCCTTTCATGGGGTGTCGATGGACCCTGCCATCGCAACAAGCCTTACTGTATGCCCCACCAGACGAACCCAAAAACCACAAGCAACCAGCCAGTCAACACATTGTAAAAGCACAAGCCAAAGAAGACTACGCACCGACTAGCAAAGATCTGTCCAATCGGGCACCCATCTGGATGTCCATAGTGATCCGTCGCAGACACTTCAGACGATCCAAACGTCCACATTGTCGGGGATGTAGCTGACGTTGGACTATTCCCAGCGGCAACGGGACCGGTCGCAGGATTAATGGAAACGCTGGGACGGTAGATCCCAGACTGGTCTTGTTGCATAATTTGCGCACGACTGGAACGATAATGATCATCAGCAACAGGCGCTACGCCCCTGTGAAATAGACAGAGTATACGCACATGCGTTCCATGGTGGTCTTTGTCAGAGGAGTTAGAGAGCGTTGGGTGAAGGTTTGTAACTTTTAATGTCTGAGTTAGTTAGAGTCACTGGGTTGGAAGTCGCGTTTGTGTATTATTCACACGTGATGATTACGGCCCGAGTGATCCTCGCCGTAAAAATAACGCTGGATGATAAGGAGGTTCTGACAATAGTGATAGGCACTTGAATGGAACAGAACAAGAGGTCAAAAATGCACGCAGCCAGCCGATTGGGTGAGGAATGAAGCTTTTAAAGACTCGATAACGGTCCCGTGCGAGAGCACGGACATCTCCACGAGGATTGAACGTCCTGGCAGGGATTGAATGAGGATGATTTAGCTGGGAAAAGGCGCCTTGTGTGAGCGGTGAAATTTAAGCTAAATTTGATTCCAGGACCGATCATTCTGTATGGAGCTGTAAATACTTGGTATGAAGGCGCGGCTGAATAAATATTGATATTGATCAACGATCATACGATCACCAACAACCTTAAATATGTATGTAAGTGGGGCTTTCCCGCCTATCTATGAAATCTAACAATGATGCCCTGAATCAAACAAAAATTCTTGTTGGAGGTTTCGAACATACAATACGATGTTGCACAACACTATGTATATGTTATGAACCGGTGACCGTTGCTGCGGGCAACCAGAATCTTATGGACCACAGGCCGCGCCACCTCCATCGTCAGAGAGGCGGCGAAATCCAATCAAGCTATCATTGGGCTGTACGTATTCGGACGTTCACCTGTGTCGAGTAATCGATCACACAGTATCAATGGGCCTCACACGCACAAGTAAAACCCATTATTGTAGAATCATGACCGAAGAGCATCGCTTTGATAAACATATTGGTCCGCTCCATCTCTTTCCAGTGGGACGCCCGCAAATGATTAGTCTGGAGACATCTATTGGCCTGCTCGAGAAGCCACTGTTTCTCGGCATTATCTTAGCACCTCCGGCTTTGTACGACACTTGTGTACGGAGCGCCCACTTGCGAGGCGCCCAAGGCACCAGGTCCATTTCTCTACCCGTCCGTACGCTCCAGGCTTATGCCTTTCCCTCTGTTTACCAGCTATCCTACCTTTCGAGCTCACCTTTGTGTCTCTATTTCCGCATGTGATTGCACGTAAATACAGTCTCATTTAAATATAATAAAACCCCTGTCATACGTTGTAGTTGAAGTAGAGATCACTCAAGCTCGCCGTTGATGCATCCTCTTCTCTTGATTATTGTGTGCGACATGTACGTTCTTTTGTTCTCGTCTCGTACAATACCTGTTTCACAAGATAACGCTTTAATTCTCTTCAATTTCCGCTTGATCATGGCCTAATTATTTTAACTCCGTCCACCTTCTCGGCTTTCCTTTGCAACGTACAGTGGCTAATTGCTTCGAAATGTATAAAACATGGTGTCTCCTGTAGTAATGAGGCATTGGATACCACCCCGCGTTTGTGTTCTAACTCGTCCGGCTGCCCGAAAACACCCCGACGGCTCCCGAATCCCCCAAACATTCCTTCGTTCTCTCATTGCCTAACCCTCTATTTACCCCTCGTTTCCGCTCCCTGGACGTTCTCATTCGGCCACGAAGCTCGTCGGTTGACGAACGCAACCGTGCTCGCGTCGTTGCCATTATAGGACACCCGGGTACTGTTAGTTGTTGGAAGTAAGCGCAATGGTGACAACAGAAATCACTAAACAATGCCCCCCTCCAGAAGGTATTCACTAAGGGCCCACAAAGTCGATCTAACGCCCCCAGTTGATTCCGTCAGTCGTTATTCTGGCAACAATTCTCCATGATTTCAGGAATGCACGGATGAGCATTTGCCACTCGCTGTGGCGTGTTCGTTGGGAAGTAATGATGCGCCTTCTGAAGTCGAGGAAATAAGCAGATTTCGTCGGGAGGACATGTTGGTCCAAACGGTTATGATCAACCGATTCCAGAATTTCTGCAATGGCCAATGAGTCACTAACAAGTGATACCCGTCACAACGAGCAGAACCATGATGACCATAAAGCAAACCAGATCAGATAGCACAAGCCTCCTCGTCATTGTTTCGTGGACATAGAATCGATTGGGGGTCTAGGAAAGTATGATGTTCGAAGTGGGCCTACGTTTGGTCAATAGGAACTGGGATCTGACGATAAATTATACCACAAGATGGGGGTGATGATACTGTAGTCGAGTCTAGTCGCTTGCAAACAGGATCATGGTGAAGCAGCACATAGGATAGTGTGAGGTTCTCCGGGATCGGCCGAATACGCTAGTGACTGGTTCGGGTAAAGCGGAATAGGACAAACGAGGACGTCATTTGCTAGGAGGTTATCAGCGCAGGGTACAACACCATAGTATTTCTGTTAAATTACGTCAAGCTCGGTTTGCAAATAGCACTTGACGTTCGCCAGAAGTCACCTGTGTCGATGAGAATATCATCTCCCAGAAAGCAGATTGGGTACTTATCCGGCAGTGAGAACATCGCTTTTAAGTGAGAGTCCGGATGGCTGAGGATGACCCATGGGAAGAGTGCCGATGGGCATTGGATGGCGAATTTGGTGATTAAGTCGATTATCTCGTACTGCCCTCTTTCACCTTCACGGTTGTCTAATTTTTCCATGAACTCGGACAAGGGACTCAATCCTTTCTGGACACTGCTAATAAGAGTATTAACGATCAACGAGGAAAGCTTTTGAACCATGGATTTCTCGAGGGCCCTTCTAGGGATCGGCAGATAGTAGCTCCTTGGCGTACGCTTTGTAGGAGGGATCTGTGACGGAGAGTTGGCAGGGGATCATAGTTATTTGGCCTGGAAAAGAAGAACATTGAGCCGAGTGTTCCTTAGGATGCATCTCCGCCTACTAGAGTTTGCGACTATTGCTGATTCTGCAGCACCAACTGGTTCATGTCACCATAGGGCCGTCCGGACATTTTTCTCTCGTTGGAGGTGCAAGCCAGCGCATTATTGCGTTATCCGGTATCAACACGCACGTTTTGAACTAGCAGCGCGGGGGAAAGGGGGGAAACCGGTTTTCTCTCGTAAGAGTTTGGCTCGACTCCGGGTATTGTATACTTTGCCAGAATATCGAGCACTGATGCTGCTTGAGATCCGTATTTGCGGCGTAAGATCTGGATCTGACCAAGAATTACCGTTGAGATTTCCATGTGTGTGGTCACGATGCCGTACGTAGTAGGGCGTATATCGCAACCTTTTGGGCTTCACGGAAGAATCCCCTGCCTGAACGTGGGTTATTCATCGTGAGTAGAGGTCCAACATAACGGCCAAAGTTTGTGACATAGCTCTGGCTGAACGGACGCTGGATCCATGAGAGCAGTTAGAGGGCGCGGAGTACCGGTTCGACAAGCCGGCTGAAAATGTATTTCGAAGATATCGGGCCTATCGTGTGAGCGATAGGCGTTTAAGTCATCTTCCAATGTCCATGCACGCCTGGGACAAACTTGGAAATGTACAAACTTCATTTGGGTACGTGCGCTTGGACGGACATGAGAGAGAATATTCTGAGATACGGTAGATAGGCGAAGTCACAAGCTGTAATAAAATATAAGAAATCACAAACAGTTTGAGCAGAGAAGGTGGAAGAAACGTCGAGGGTGAGAGAATCCAAGACATTGCCAAATAGAGTACAATACACGAATCTGGCAATCCGGCGCCAAGTCGCGTTAGACGTGGAGAACATACCGGACCTCCTTGAACATACCATGCCTTGGCCACTACATCCAGGCACTACGCAGAACGACGTTGGAAACGCCCCACATTCGCCAACTTCCTCTTTTGCACTATCACCTTCCCGTGCAGCTCCCGATGATGACGACTCTTCGAGTGAAGACCCCCAGGACCTCAGTTCAGCACCGCAGTCTCGAGCGGGTTCACAAGTCCCTGAAGATGGCGACCCGGAGGCAATACCGGAAGACAGCGTTACCTGCCAATGGGATGACTGTGGCATCGTGTTTACCCATTTACCGACTTTGATTGATCACATACACAACGGCGAGTTTGAGCGTCTTTCCGGAAAGAATTTTCAATGACGGAATACAATTTAATGTTCAGAACATATTGGCGTGCATAAGTCCAGCTATACATGTGAATGGGCAACGTGCCAACGTCGTGGTTTACCCCAGACCTCGAGATTTGCCTTAATATCCCATATCCGGTCGCATACCGGCGAGAAACCGTTTACATGCTCTAAGCCCGGTAAGTTAGCTCCCTTACGTGTCCAATCTTCGAAAAAGAAGATTTCATTTATTTTTACAATCCATCCCTTTTAAACTCTGTTCTCCAGAATGTGACAAGTCCTTTACCCGTTCGGACGCCCTGGCCAAACACATGCGGCTACAACACAACATTGAACCACCCGCTCCTGGAAGAGGCGGGAACAGAAAGCGCAAGAGAGGAGCGGAAGAACCTTCCAATCCTACTTCTACCATGCAAGGTGGTAATCAGCCGTCGTCCTATCCATCATCGTCGGGTCTCGCTGGCCCATCCGGCTTCAGCACCTTCAAAGTCGAACCACGGACACCTTCCGAACTCATCGACGATATCACCCTTATCACTCAACGAGACAGGGACTACTTCAATGGTCCTTATGCAAACGGTCGACCACAACGTCGATCACCCAGCCCCCACGATCGTCTTCCCTTCCCCTCCTATACGACGATTCCTTTCCCTACCAGCGGTCATTCCAATGGCAACGACGACGAGAGCGAGGCTTCTTTGGACACACTCCCGGAATACCTCGCACAACAAGCCGACCCAAAGACGGGGTTGGTAAAGGGGAGGACGCCAGCAATGGTGATGTATCTCCTGATGAAAGCAAAGCATCGTTATGCTTTGGAACAACACGATACACTAATGGAAGAACTTAAAGCAACAAGGCAAGAGCTGAAAAGGGTTAGAGATGATAAGGAGAGGGCACTAAACGACGTCTTGAGGGCATGCTTCGGGTATGTAGTTCATTTCGGGCCCCCTTGTTCTACTCACAATTTATGTCTCGTAGCCCCCAGGCAGAACAATTCCTTGCTCCTATACCAGTACCCGGTGTTCCAGTTGCGGTGCCTAATGCCCATCAACCTCCGACGCCTTCCCGCGAGTTGGGATACAGTATTTCTGCCCCTCCACTGCCTCCGTATGTTAATGGACATGGGCGATGATCCCTCTTAATCTATGTGGTTTCGCGGTTCTTTGTCTGTATGCAATTATCTATTTCTCGTCGTGTCCTTCGTTTGTTGTATTCTTGACAGGTTGAAGCACTTTGAATCGCCGTGGAATGGAAGATGCTCACATGGCCTTGTCGTCATCTCAACGCCTTCGAAACGGACATTAAGCTCGCTACGCTGGTGTCCGCGAGGCTCAGGGTCACGGTATCTCACATTGCTCAAGGAACGGCCATGGGAATATTGTATGATCATTGATCACACCGAAACCTACGGGAGACGGCTCGAGCCCGTCTATGGAAAGCAAATGTGGCCCCAGGGTAAATACTCCAACATAGCACAGACAGGGCTTGGAAGCAGATGACTTGGTCCACTGGCCGCTCCTATTCCTGAACTAGTACAGAGTCTGGTATTTGGTGAATCCGTTGCTTCTATGATGACACGTGTTCTGAGGTGACAACCAAATAAGTTCTTTCGGTTGCTGAAGTGAATCGTGGCAACTTCCCATGACGATGGCGCAAGTGTGCGTGCCATTCGAGGAAGGATCTCCTAGAATTCGTTCATCCAGATCAAGCATTTCTGACAGTTGCGATCCTCCACGTACCAGAGGCGTGTATGCTACGGCTTATGATCAAAGAAGATGACGATAGTACACAAGTGCATCACATCCATGATGAAGAGCTGTGGCTTATTATGTCGTGGTGGGCTTCTATGGAAGTTCCGAACATCGAAGACAATAAATGGGTCTTAGGTGGGTCGTATTCCACCGAAGCATCATTACAGCTACTTGATATGACACTCATCACTCAGGTTCTTGATTTCGCGTTGTTCTCAACCAAGGATACGGTACGCGCGGAGTATCACCGTTCTGCTCCTTATGCGTGAATGCCGCCCACGTATCGTGAGGTGGCGCCGTTCACAACGAAGGTCGGAAACGCCTGTGGGCCGCTTTGGACTGGGATCCTAATGGGATCACCGTAGACGCGTAGACGGGCTCGAGTTTTCCGGGTGAGAAGTCATATCAATGTCAGCTCATCATGAGTCATTGACCTGTTGTTGTCGCCTCCAGAATCATTACGGGATCGGGAATGGGCCTGCAAACGCAATTGGAGAATCACAACTTCTCTGGGCTATTGCGGCGAACTACCTTGGCGAGTAATTGCAATAGCTTGCCATGGGCGTGAGTTCTGTCGTATTTGGTGGGGTATATATGCTCATGTTACGTCACGAAGGAACGAACATCCTGCACAGGATTAACTCCTGTTTCAATGGAGGACAGCAGAGCGAGGCTGCGAGCTTCACGAATCATAGTCGGTCAGGCCCGATAACCACATGGTGAGTCTTGATGCCATTTTTGGCTCCTCGGAGCGGTTATTCAGGTCTCTCGATGGAACTAACTGATACTTGAACGTTGAATTTCAGAAGCATGCAATGCACTGGGCGCCTTCCGATGCAGTCGGTCAAGAAAGGCTAGACAGTACGCCCAATCAACCTATTTTGTGTACGCTCCATATAGAACGTGAGATAGAACGGCCTGACGTAAGATGTGGGTTCGGGTTTGTTCTGATATTGTCTACGGAAAACAGTGACAGGATGGGCCAATCAACATCTCGTATTCGAGACGAGCGCGACTATTATAACCTGTAACCCTGCCCTGAAGCTTTCAAAAAATTTGCCGGGTTTTATCAATTTCTACGACCTCGCGGGCCGACAACCTTCTGCGGAGCTACCTGCGCTCGTAACCCCAAAACTATTTCCACAGACACAGCTAGTATGACACCCGATGTTGTATCACACAACCTTTTTTTAAACCCTCGAGCGGACTCGATCGCCGCCTCAGCCATTTGGGGGGCCTGCACAAAGCGCATCCTAACATTGGTCCATCATTCTCCGTCTCCAAATTCTCCATCGGACTCATGTAGAACTGGAGATATTGGGAAGCTGATGCGCGTTCAGCGCGGCTGTGCAAAGCCATAATAAACGGAAGATTATCTCAGTCACCTGCGCATTAGGGGAAATATGGATGCAGTCGAAAGGTATTTAACGGAGTCGACGCTAGGCCTAATTTTGCAAGACACTTACCCATCTTGTTCTAGTATACATGGCTACGAAGGTTAACTCAAAGAACGTCCAAGGAGATATTTTGTAAGTGATTAGTATTAACATTCGTGCCGCTCGATATACTGATGCGTGTACTCCGCAGGGCGGGAGGTCTCCCAAAGAAGACCCAAACTTACATCTTTTTCCAAATCGTGGATGGAAAGAAATTCGTCCAGGACCTCAAGGAGTTGGTACCCTTGATCAAGACCGTTGAACAGGTCCTCAAGGATAGAGATGATATTGCCAAGCACAAGAAAGAGAAGAAGCCCGGATTGATCAAGATGGTTGGCGTGAACATCTCCCTGTCGTACACAGGTCTTCGAGCCGTTAGTATCTCTGTCCTCCAGATATTCTGGTCGCTGAAGTGTCTATTAGATGGGCATTCCTGATGAGAAAATTGATGGCACTTCCCTGACAGCCGACAATGGTATTTTCAAGGGTGGCGCATTGCAGGATGCTCCGACGTTGAACGACCCGATGGCTGGAGACAAGCCTGACTGGGAGCCTGAATTCCTGGGCCAGATTGACGGTATCATCCTCGTCGCTGGCGATAGTCACGAAACAGTCGAGGCAAAGATTCGCCAGGTGAACGGGGTCTTTGATACCGATTCAAATCCGTCGATCAAAGTTGTCAAGAGCATTGTTGGTGATGTTAGGCCCGGAGATCAGGATGGCCACGAACAGTAAGACTACACTCTTTTGATCCATTTCTGACTTATTGACGAAAACCTTCACAGTTTCGGATTCTTGGATGGTGTTTCGAACCCACTCATTGCTGGGTTCGATCCTGTCGTCCCGGGACCTGGCCCCATTGATGCAAGGTTCATTCTTACGGGTCATAACCCCCAGCCGGACGGCACAGTCAAGCCGGACTGGACTACCGATGGGAGCTTCCTTGTTTTTAGGCACCTCCTTCAGAAGGTTCCCGAATTTGACTCCTTCCTCAAGAGCAATGCTTTGAAGAAACATCCTGTGACGGGTGCCGACCTTACAGTAGAAGAAGGTAGTGAACTGCTTGGCGCAAGGCTTGTTGGTCGTTGGAAGAGCGGTAAGTAAAACGATCTCATTAGGTGGATGTGATGTTCATCCTTGCCTTTGCTCCGCAGGTGCACCAGTCGACGTGACGCCTTTCAAGGACGACCCAGCACTGGCAAAAGACCCGAAAAGGTGAGAACGACGTCGTTTTGGTAGGAGATTTACTCAGCGCATGCCTGCAACATTAGGAACAACGACTTCATGTTCGCGGACGAATTCCGAGACAACAACAGATGTCCGTGGGCTGGACACATCCGTCGCACCAACCCAAGGGCGGACTCCACTCGAGGAGTGAATGCGAATGCAATTGATAACCGTCGGATCATGAGGCGTGGAATAGCCTTTGGTCCAGAAGTGACCGCGGAGGAACAAACCAGTGGCACCACTAAACTCGAACGGGGATTACTCTTTGCCTGTTATCAAGCTAACATCAACGACGCTTTCCGATTCATTCAGAGAAGTAAGTAGGATTAGTTGCAATCCCCGATCTGCCTTCTAATTAATGGTTTATAGGCTGGGCAAACAATCCCACCTTCCCGTTTATAGGCGCCGATATATCTCCCGGCTTCACACCTGGGTCAGTATACATCGTGGTCGTTTATAAACAGCGATTGATCACGTTTATTTTAGCTTCGACACCCTCATTGGTCAACCTCCTCAGGGTACTCCACGACAGATGACTGGATATGACCCCCTCACGGCAAACAATCCGGCACAGCAGCCATTGACCATGCCCACTGTCATTGTGCCTCGTGGTGGTGTTTACTTTTTCACCCCGTCTATCAAGACTTTGGGGGAGTTCGGTAGTCTGGTAGCTGCTTGAGAGCTGATGATGCAAGTGGATAGCTGTTTTCCTTCTGGACAGTTAGTTGTGTAACTTAGTGATGTCTTCTATATTTTCATGCGCATGTTGGATTTTCCCGGGATTCTTTGCCTCATGTACTAAGCTTATTTGACCTGGTGCTGCGCAAGAAAGCTAGTTCACTAGTCTCCTCTCGGCACGTGTATATTCGTAAGAAACCATAAATAAGTCGACGGCCTCGCTGCCTGAAGAAAAGGTCCGACCAGCATGTCAATCCACGACCTTGACTTCGAAGAGGAGGTATAGACACCTATCTCCTATATGGACCTATTCTTCGCTTACCGTCCAACAGAGACTGTTCCCCGTATTTGCCCAACTTCCCTACGATAACGACTACGATGTAGGCTTTTATGAGCCTGGTAGGGCTGGTATTTTGCAGCCGCGTCGACATTGGTGCTTCTTGGCAGAAGTCACTGAATGCATCCCTTGGATTCGTCCAGCGTATTTTGCCAAAGATGCCAACGGGACGGTGATTTACATCGCTTTCCATACGGATGATAGGTCGCCAGGGATCATGCGCGAGTGCAAGGTCGGAGATACCTTTGCTATTATGTACGCCAACAGTCATGCATTCATGGATGGGAAGGTCGGCATCCGGGTTGAGGCAGACGAGTTCGTTCAGGTGGGTGTGTGCCCTGGAATTTCATCTGACTGTGATGAAATACTCGATTTTCAGCTATTCCATTGCGATCTCAAGAGTGTCCTGGAAATTGGGAAGATCTTGAGCTCGTCGCAGTCTGCTTGTCGCGGTTGCGGAAAGCCAGCAACTTCCCAATGCGCGAAGTGTACTATGAAATACTGCACCAAGGTATTCCCGAGTGTCCTTTTTCGGCCGATTCGTTGCATTCTAAAATATTATAACGAAGGAATGTCAAGTTGCGGACTGGAAACCGAGACACAAACAAGAGTGTGTTGTTGGACAGCGCGCCATACAATGGAAGGCCTTTGACTGGTGGAAATTTGATCGTTTCAGGACGCCATGACGGGGCTCAAGCTGCATGCATGAGCGAGATGACATGTCTTAGTCGCCACGCAGTCCGCGAGCAATACAAATACAGTAGCGAGCAAAAGTATTGCACGCCAGTCACGTGACCTTATCAGAGCCCTCTCCTCGTCGTAGATTACTACTNTTAATTAAAGGTGGATTCACGACGAGTAGAGAACGGAATGTGTGTCACGTGACCGGCGTGCAATACTTTTGCTCGCTACTGTATGCAATTTCTATGTCTATACGTAATAGTTGCTCGTCGTATGAGTCGGGGTCGAGGTGCATATGATCCTATGAAAATAGTACAAGAACGACCTCCGCTGGAGGCAAATTTGAACGTTTGAACCATCATGCCAACGTTCGACCTCGACCTCAAAAAGAAGGTACTTTTTTGTTTCTCAGACAAACCTAGCATTACCACACGTCTAACACCGACTCTGCGACCCGTAGGCCTTGTTCCCTCCTTTCAATCAACTTCCGGAGTATGATGAACTCGACCTCCGGTTCTATACTGAGGCCATAAACGGTGTTTTTGAACCTCGCAAGCATTGGTGCCTTCTAGGCGAAGTGGTCCAGAATATGACTTTGTTCCGACCCATGTATCTTCTCAGAGACGTGACGGGGACCGAATTCATTGTCGCCTTCTACACTGACGAACGTTCCCCGGAGGTTCTACGCGACTGTAAGGTCGGAGATACGATGGCAATCATGTACGCACACATGCACAATTTTATAGATGGTCAAGTTGGTATTCGAGTGGAAGAAGCGGAGACTGTCAAGGTATGACCCTAGCGGCTTTGCCGTTGACACTACTCACATGCTTCTTTTTCCCAGGTCCTACGGTGTAGTCTGTCTACGCGGATGCGGGTTGGAGAGATAATGCACTCTGGGACTCACAAGTGCAACAACTGCGATAAGAATGGCACATCGCAATGTGTCAAGTGTACGATGAGGTATTGCAGTAGGGTGAAGAATTTCGTGTGCTCCACTCCTTGAATTATTAACTGATGTTTTACATATCCACAAGGAATGTCAAATGGCCGACTGGAAGCAGAAACATAAGGCAGAATGTCGTGCGGCGCAACAAATGGTTCAATGGAAACAATTCAACTGGCGGAGCTTTGACGACTATAGATACTTCTGAGTAATGATATAGCCATGACCATACGAATAAACATCGCACTTGCAAAAGAGTCCTCAAAAATTCAATACACTTATGAAGTTTGTCCATATTTGTTACGGAAGTTATTACCCCTAAACGACAGCCAACGACCTTCCGATCTCCAATTCCCAATTCTATCACCAGCCATGTACAACAATACGAAGAAACGCAAACGTCATTCGGACTATTCCAACAAGAGGAATCACCGCCAACAAGACCAAGAGGATAACCCATTTCATAGATCTCATCAACGCGAACCAGAGCATAATCCGGTGCTGTTCATACAGGCCCACGAAGCAGACCTACGCCGAGGACCCCAGGCCCTGGAGTTGGCTAAATCATTGGAGGCGGTGGAGTACATCGACATTCCAACCCAAGGCGCCTCCTGTCAAGTCCACCGAAAGATTGGTAGTGCTCTGATACAATGGACTGGCGGAAATGGTCCACGCAACGACCCTTTCAGCGAAGATGAAGAGGAGACCATCAGTCTCGGAGCACAGAAGACGGCCAAAAGCGGTCTTGCCGTTCGAGACGAATCTGGGGTCTGGGTCGATAGGTAGGTCTATAGCCCAGGATTTACATCAGGAACGCAACTCCCGTCGCGCTCTCGATTCATTATGTTGCGCTATTGTAATCTACTGACCACAGTTAATAACCAGCTAACAAGTCAATCTCATTTCTTCTGTCTCTCTGTTTCAACACAAAACTGATATTGTACTCTCTAGATACGATGCTCGTCTCTTATTAGATGCCCTTCCCGACTTCGATTCTCCATTCAGATATACTTCAGCACATACAGCCCCAGCCCCAAGCTCACCATCTGGTTGGTCGGACCTTCCCTCGGATACGGAAGAAACCTTCTTCTTTTCACCAGAAGAAGCCAAGGACTTCCGAAATGAGAAACGCCGCCGCCTGCTCGAACAAGCACACGAAGAGCGGGTAAAGGCACGCCTAAAAGAAGAAAAGGAGGAGAACCAAGAAACAGTTGACGAAGATCCTTGGGGTGGAAGCGACGAAGAGGTCAGACTCGGAACGCTCAAAATAAGATGTCCGGACAGGGGCTAATTCTCTGTATAGCCCGACGATACTCAGAAAGAGTTGATGACTCGGACGGCAGTCCACCTCCTCTCATCTCCCAACCCCGCCCAATTGGAGATGCGAATTCTCGCGAATCACGGTGCAGACAAGCGGTTTGCCTTTCTGAAGGGCCGATGGAACAGATCTTGGAGACTCATCAAAGCCAAGTTACGGGTCGAAATGGAGGAAAAAGAACGGAAGGCGAAACAAGAACAAGAACAAAAAGGACTGGGAATGCTTGCTGGCTACGATTCCGAGTCGGAAGATGAGGACCATGGCAAGGGAGAGGGACAGGAGGACCATTTAAGTAGTCAAAAGGAGGAGGAAGTCCACGGGCGAGATGACGAAGCAAGGAAAGAGATGCGGCGGCAGAAAGCAAAGGAGTGGGCAGAAAGGAGACGACTTTCCATGAATGTAGCCGAGTCTGAAGACAGAGAGATACATAATTAGACAACTTGTACAAGTATCCTAGAGTCTATAACGAAAATGACCTGCAAGTCAGATAGAGGGGGTATATTCGAGGTATTTCCATAACTAATCTCAATACTGCTTGCCGTCGTCACTGTACAAATCGCCCTCTCCCGGGCCGTCCGTGTGGGATTGGCCGGAATGAACATCACTTGTCCGCCAAAATCCAAAGAATTGAGCCAAGCTGGCTTGCAACAAGGAAGCAAGCCCAGCAATGAGCAAGATCATCCGAATAAAGGGGACAAGGGGAGGAAGAAGCAAAGCGATGAATTCCTGTTCATTACCGGTGGATGTGAGCCATCCAGAGAGGACAGGAAGAAATGGGAACGTACATCAGGGTGATAGAAATCTTCTTGCATGGCGATATAGTATAGACCGCCTTCCTCTCTTCGTAAGGTCAGCCGCACGCAAAGCCTGTCAGATGAATGAGCTTGCGAAAAATATTTCCGGTATGGTTGAATGCACCTTGATGGAGCTGGTTTGACCGGCAAAAAGAATAGCTTGAACCACTGCACAATATCCAAGAACAGATAGTTGTGTTGCGGGTCCCAGACTGCCTCACCGTTACCCTGAACTCCTGTTAGTCACGCGGGTCTGGGTACTCACCAACACTGTTCACAGTGAGGTCAATGTGAGGACTCAGCACCCTATAGAACCTGTTCCCAGTACATTCAACTTCTGATCGACAGACTGACAAAAGCGGCATTACTCACTGATAAATTCCCAACACGGTCTTCCTTGAGTTCGGCCCACTTTCAACTGCACACACGGGGTGACGAAACGCGACGTCGTGAGTCATATACTGCTCTATCGTCCTCCTCTGCATATCCGGTGAAGAGGTTGAAGTGAGTCGAAGGACGATTCCCGTTATTTCCTCCACTGGATTTTCCATGGTCGCTCCTTTGAGAAATAGGTTGTGTCTTGTCGGAGTAGGGGGAGTCCAGCGAGAGACAAGGATGCAGTCCAAGTCCTACGAGACGGATGACGCGCGCTATGCAGCTAGTGTGGACCCAAACCGTCGTGGAGCGTCAACCGTGGTCAGTCAGCAAATGCGGATATTGCCTTGATGGGCCGACGGACGATGATGTTGCCGCGGTTTATCGGCGATCGGTTGCAACCCTAAATCACTTGGAAGTTGTACGGCAGGCTAAAGTCTGGAAGCTAGCACGGGTCAAAGCAGTTGGGCGCTTCAGCGCTCATAGCCGAGCGTGGCCGTGGGCGCCCTGTGGTTCTGTGAACAAAGGTATGATTTATGATGACACAAGTTCAGTCATATGATTCTACGAATCGATCACGGAATTCAGGCTGAGAATGGATTTAAAGTAATGCCTAGCATCTGTCTGCCTCAGCATGGTGAGGTCTGGGTTTTCAGCAAAAGTACGGCCGATTCAAGACTACATATAGCCTTCACCGTAGTCGGGCTCCACGCTCATCCGGTCCGTTAGAACAAACACGACTTTTGCTTGTCTCCACGAACGAACGTTCAGGAACTCCGAGGAAAGCCGTTTCTCCAATACTCTAGAGTATGACTTACGAAGTTCCATGATGTGTATTTCACCCAGGATCCTGATGGTTCTCGTGGGATTGGAAGTCTTTTACAATTTCCTGTAACGGCTTTTCTTTCCTCAAGTCCAAATACTTCAGGAAGATGAATCTATTTAAATCAGTGACAGGTACAGAATATACACAGACAATGTCAGACCGTACTGCATAAGGTATATTTTTGGGCAACCGAAACACCTCGTCCCTCTCGTCATGGCTGTTTATCGAATGTCCCACTCCGCGGTGCCTTCCCAGGAACTAGTCAGCTGGACAGTGGTGCGATAGTATATCCAGTCAGCGGCCATGTCCCAGGATCCAGAATGAGTTCCGTGGCATCTGTGTACCTGAACGAGCTGTATGGGTCATAAGATGTCGTGCGTATGGACAATAGTAGGAGGGCAACTTGCGAAAAGACGTAGGAGTTAACGCCAATATGGAGTTCCGTTGTCGCAGAGTGAATCAGAACACAAAAAATCTCGCACAATAAATCAAGAAATATAGAAATTGAACCGGTAATTGAGGGTTCTGTCTCTAGTGGGAGTCTCCCAGGTTATGAAACAAAGTTGGAGTCGCAAATCAATTTCCCTCCATTACGTGTGCGGTCCGGCGGCGAGGGGAAAGCAGAGATCTCTTGAAGTCCACTGCGAATATCTCTTGCCCAAGGCTGTGCCTCCACATCGCAGAGATTGGAGTTCGGCATCCGAACCACAGGAGTGGAGATTCCCTGGGCAGCATCTCGAATCCCACCATCTGCGTATATAATGTTGTCTGAGAGAGAACGCTGAAGTCCAAGCAAGTCGCAATATGTGGTTCTCGCTTCTACTCCTGTTATTCCCGCTCCTCGTCAACGCACAACGTTTTGTGCGGTTCATTTCAACTGATGGCAAAGAATATACTGGTGATGCGATTCTGCCGTCGGGCACCTTTGACGCGTCGAAGAGTACGCAAGCTCGGATAATCACGGGCGATATCCTTGGTAACTTCAGGATCACGAACCAAGTAAAGGTGGGTTGGCGACTACTCACGTCATGTAACCACATTTAACGCGATCATGTTCGGATAGCCTATTAAGAAACTACTCTCGCCCCTTCCAAATGAGAGAGTCAGGACTGTGCGTTGTGTAGGTTTCAACTACGCGGCGCATGATCAAGAGGTAGGAGCCTGTATACGGAAAGCTCAGCATCATGCTGAAGGAAATCAAAGGCGAACGTTACCATCCCAGACTTCCCCATCCTCTTCTACAAGCCCTTCACTGCCCTCAACACTCCTAGCGATGATATCCCCGTCACCGCAGGATACCAGACCCAAGGTGACTTCCTTTCGACCATGGATTACGAGACCGAGTTGGTTGTTGTCATCAAGAAGAAGGCTTTCAACATCTCAGAGGATGAAGCTCTCGACCACGTGTTGGGATACACCGTCGGGCATGACGTGTCCCACCGTGGCTGGCAGATTGATCGTGGTGGACAACCCGAGCCGCAATTCTCTATGGGCAAGGGAGCTGACGGTTGGGCACCATGGGGTCCAGCTATCGTCTCCACCAACATCATCAAGGACCCGCAGACGCTCAACATCTGGACCAAAGTCAACGGAGTAACCAAGCAGAATGACACCACCGCCAATATGATCTTCGGCGTCAAACAACTGGTATCCTTCTTCTCCATGGGTATCACCTTGATGCCTGGCGACGTCATCTTTACTGGAACGTAAGTGTCGAGGGTGTGGATATATGCCCGTGTTTCTGATGATTTTTTCAAAAAATTTGCAGCCCCGCTGGTGTCAACCTAGGAAAGGCGGATCCTATTTGGTTGGTGGACGGGGACGTTGTCGAGGTCGGGTTGGAGAACGTCGGCACTTGCACGAACAAGATTACCTACGTGTAATTACTGGTTAGCGGTGTTTCATGAATTAGGACTTGATGAACTGTGTACTTGTTACTTACCGCAAAACATGTTGATGAATGACGTTCGGGAACTTCGGATAATGAGCACCAATAATGCTCCGTAGCAGATTCTGACGCTCAGTTGAGAACGCCCAGACAAGGACATGTGCACAAGAAGAATTCGTTGATGATGGTGGAGGACATGGTTCGATGCCGAGATTGTTTGCGATCACGCGTTCATATCATACTTTGTATCTGAAACCTATCGTCGACGAGCGTCCTGTAACGTTGACTCTCAGCCTTCGGCACCTCTCACTGCGCTCCTCTCGTCCTGGTTTCTGAAAGCCCACGGAAACAGCTTCATTTCGCAAGAAATGCCGGAGGATTATTTACGCCTAACGCGGGGGGAAGGAGACCTTGTGCAAAGGTGATTGGAGGGGAGAAAACTATAACGGACGGGGCCCTTGGAACCGCGTACTGCTTCTACTGTGAGTCAGTACCAGCTCATTAACTTTTGGGGTTAACGGCTCACCTTGCAGTGCATTACCACGGATCACCCGGACTCGAGTGCGCTGTTCATGCTTGCCTTCTGTACAACCGAACGCCTTCGACTGCCAAAGGAGAGATGTGTGAAACACAGATACCTTGGAATCAGGAGAGACAAACTGAAGGATGACTTTTGGCCTCTCACCCGGAAAACTATCCGTCCTTTAGGCTTCAAGAAGCCCGCTGCTTCCCGAAGTTGAAGGTTACTCTTCGAAAGTATTCCAAGGCTTTAGACCACAACTTCATACGCCATAGTTGCCCGCCTTCTCTCGTCATTCGGGTTGATCAAATGGCCGCGTCTCACCAGGCAACGGAACTCCTGCCCGTTTTTGGCCCGACATTTCACGCCAACTCATTGAGAGGCGTATCCTCGACAAAGCCTAGCCTGCGATGGTCACGTATGGCCTTTATTACCACCTCTGAGCAAAGCTTCTGAGCAAGTAGAAAGACTGCGCACCTAGCACTCGACCAAATGATCCTCCTATCGGTTTTTCTTGACTCAAATTATCTTGGTGCCCGGTGGATATCTGGCTATGGACTGGTGGCTGGGCGTCAGACATTCTATAAGACGCGTGGGCAGTTGATTTGCGGTATGAAGGCCTTGGCAAGCCAGCATTGGCGAGATTATAAGAAGCGATGTGCCGAAGGAGGCGAGTCCTTGCAGACGAGGCGACACTGACTAGGACCCAAATATCCTTCGAGGCCCGTGGTGAACATTCGTGGAGGCGAGGGGTCCGGTCAGTTTACTGGATGACAGGTGAGATCATACACTCCTCTGAACGAGATGATGCTCACCGCGAAGAGGGCCTTGAAGGATTCGTCCTTCCCGACTTTCAGTCATGCTAGTCGATGGCGCGACATTGGCTCAAGCTTCCTTCAACAGAATGCCATTTGTTGTTGTGGACCCTCGCTTCGGACTTGGAGAATAGCGCGGTCACGCAACCCTTGGACGCTCCATTGTGCTGAGGATGAGTCCACCTGGCATAAAGGAATGCGCATCCGCAGGACTAGTGGCTGGACCTCTGTCCGCTTGACCGGTCCTGTGGCCGAGCCAGACAGGTTGTGGCATAGACACGAGGTTGTGGGTGCATGTTTTCCATTGTCGACGTTGGTGTCAGCGGATCTCATGTCAAATTCGGTTCAATGGACAATGGTTAATATCTCTAACACACCTCGGCAAGAACATTCCGCCCAGTTCGCCGACAGGTTCCTCTTCTTTCGGTGGCCTACTCTTCTTCACACCTCCGTCTGCCGGGAGGAGTCGAAGGGCGTTTAATTGAGCTTCCTTGACCGTCGCAAAAAATCAGCAAGCCGACTCACTGTCGATGACTCTCATCTCTCGACAAATATGCCGAAGACGTTGGCTGAATGGGCCCGTGTTTTCTCTCGAATGCTCGATAGAATATTTGGGGATGTGGCTGGAAGAGGTCACGAGATTCACAACTTTCAGGTTCAAACAACACGAGTTCTACGGGTTTTTCTCATTCCATTTTTTCTTCTTCTTTCTTGTTCACTAACCACCATGGGAACGACTCAACACAAAGTCCACTTCGAGAACAAATTGGTACAGCGGGATAGTCTAAGCTTGTTCGGCGCGGACGATGACACCGAATCCATTTATCCCGAGTCCATTGCAAGGTAAGTTCCTCGCCCCCGTCGCAGTTGAACGTGTTCCTGAAACATAATATAGCGAAGACGAAACCCCAGACCCTACTGTAAAAGAGGTCCTGGGAGCCGGGAGGACTGGAGAAACTGAGGACGAAGAGCCCGCCAAAAAGCTCTGTGTCTGGGTCAAGAAAGAGGTCGCGGTGACCGTCACTACCTGGGACGAACTCGACAAAGAGGACCGCCATAGACGGAGGGGGGGACTCAAATGGGGGTACAAGGAAGTCTCAGAGGAGGAGCATTGCAACGACCGCGGCGATGAAACGGAACCAGAGACAGAAACAGAAACCAATGGTGGGAACAAATTCGTCCAAGGGTACGAGTCAAGCCAGGATTCCGAGTCCGCTTATACGAGCAGCGACTACGAGAGTGAGGGTTGTCTAGGTAAGTTTGTTTCTACCCACTTAACTTCCCTAGAACTCATCCATACCCCTTCAAACTTACACAGGAATCCCGGACTGCCTTGTTTGTTCCTCGGTAGTCTTGTACCAGCAGGAACGTGAATCTTCATCTGAAGAAGATCTCACGTCATAAAGAATTGTTATGTTTTAGACAAGCCTTTAGCTGAGCCGCCAGATACACAGCTGGCCGACAGACTTCATTCCTGACTGGGTATAAAACGCCATTGAGTTAGATTTATCGGACTTCTACTGTTCTATTCATCCAATCTTCTGTCAGTCGAGCCTCGACGAATTCATGAAGTTCTTTGGCTTTTTCGACGCTAACGTTCACCAACCGAAGAATCTCCTCATTAGGAAGAGGCACACCGCCGAGTTTCTGAAGTACACAGATCTCCCTTTGCGCATTAAGCGCAATAGAAAGAAGCCCAGCACTCAAACGTTGCTCCAGCTGCGAAGGATCGAGGACAGGAGATATTGTTGCGTCAGGGAAGAAGGCAAACGTAAAGCAGAAGGGCGTGTGGTGGATTGCGAGTGGAACCGGCGCGCGTTCGGTAGGAGGGTGCTAAGTTAGCATGAGTCAGATCTTCGTGAAGGAGGATTCAAAGAGAATAACGCACAATGATAACTTCATCCCCAACCACTTCAACTTCTGGTCTACGAAAATGCCGAAGCGCGACAATTCCTGCTAGACAAGCGCAGTCAAGCATATTTCCGGCATCGGATAAAAAATGAAGCGTTAGGCGTAAATGCCAGACCTGCGCAAGATAAGAATATGTAATAGATTAAGCGGACTTCAGATGTCGTACCCTTTGACCAGCTAAGATGCAGAGAGATTCTTTGTCAACGGCGTCACTTCTTCTCAAAACTTTGTCCAGCATTCGAGTAATCGTCACTTCCTCATCTGACGCCCTAACGCAAGTTCCCGTCAAATCCATCAAAAACGCGTAGCTTGAGACAAAGACACGTACCTACCGTCCAGGTTCATACTCGCTTGACGCCATAGGCGATATTTCCGAGTGAATGGAGATTGTGCCCTCGAGGGGTCTCTCGGGCGGTGGTTTGATCATTTTTGCATCAACTTGTGCGATCACTCTGAAGAGCCTCGTTCAACATAGCTTCTTCAAATATATAACCGTCTCACCTCGTCTTTCCAAGGCTACATTCTACATATCCAAGCTCGGATCCAAATCTGAGCTCGGGCTTTCGGTGTTCTAGCAGAGAACGCCCATCGAGACGGAGCGTTTCCTTGAGCGACGCATAAAGAAACTCTTTTTCGGGGATCGATGGCGAAGGTGGTCTCATTATCCGTTAGCTTGACACGAACGATAAGAGACTAGTGCGAACGACCTCAACTTCGAAAGTAGAAAGATAAAGAGGGTAATGTTGGAACAAACAAGATTGTCAACCTGAAATCAACCACGTGATGGTACCGATAAGGCGATTTCAAACATTAGCTGATCGAATTTTTCACTTTGATCATTAAGGCTCAAAACGCAGACTTGCCTCATCGCTCATCTTGCTCCTCTTCGCGGGTATTTGCAGAGCAGAAAATGGTCCGACTTGTAACACACAACCTCCTTGCTTGTCACGCGAAGGATTGCAACACAAACAATTTCCCTCTTACATTCCAGAACGTCCAACTAGAGATCAGAGAAGCGGAATTCAATCCCGATTTCATAAGAATATTCCTGCCAAAAATCGAATGGAACGCACTTGTCAAAACAGCGCGTGAGGTTGAACGGGCGTCGTTTCATGCTTGCAACACACTTACATATCTTTGAACCAGCTCGGTGATACTTCCCTACCGCAAGACCAGCCTGAAATGATCGACGATGAATTTCTCAAGAACCTCCATCACGTACTCTTTGAAGTGTGTAACCCTCGTCATACCTTGTTTCACGCTCGAATGATATGGCTTTCAGATACATGTTGTCGAAGGCGCGATGGTTTGCCCAAACTGCAAGCATACCTATCCCATTTCGGATGGAATACCGAACATGGTGGGTTCCTCTTATCACTGATAGAAACCTGTCCTCACCTTTCACAGCTTTTGGCGGAACACGAAATAGCATAACATAAAGATCAAGAACAACCACAACAATGGGTAACTTCCAACCGTTCCTCAAAAAGGATCAGGCCTAATCCTCACTCATTACAGTCGTCAGACATGACATCTTCCTCCATGATTAAAGCCGTTTCATCCTCTTGATCCAGGAGCAGCTTGATCTTCTGCTTCTTGAGCTGTTGGAGCAAATCTCTGAAGTGATTGTTTTGGTCCAGTCTCGACCATGTCCCTTGTCATCCGGGATCCACACTACGTCCAGTTGGACAGTGGTCGTGGGCAATTCATAGCCACAACTATAGTGGGCTCAATACGAGAAACGTGAATATAATTCAGTACTGGACCTACATACCTCCGCTTTTCTCCTTCGCCAGCACCAGGTGACAGAGGAAGCCTTGGTTTCTTGATGATTTTGGTGTAGCTGTCACCCCTTGTTCCCTTCTCTTGTTTAACGTCATCGCCCCTCCCATCGGAACATTGCTGCCTCTTATTTCCCCTACCCGGCTTCCCCGATCGGATTGCGTATTGCATGGTCCTGGCCTTCTCCTGCGCCCGTGAGTAAATGCCGCCTGTACGGGCACAAGGATAACTTTGGGTCCTTGGGGGCACAAACGAGGAGACACTCCGGTTCATTTCGGCAGTAAGGTAGCGGAGTGTGATGCAGTGTGTGCAAGGTATTGGGGATACGGCAAAAGATGTTTTGATAACTCGAACCTGTTCACCGACATGGATATACGGGTGACAGCTTGGGATTACCAGGCGCCCAAAAGCTGTAGCTTAACAGCAGAACGCACATAACAAACTTGATGCCATTGTCTCATCGTTCATCCCTGGGATCGCCAAACGGACATATCGGCAGGAAACGCGACGAGCACATCAGAACGTGTTCCACAGCTATGCAAGCATCCGGTTGCCCTAATCCTGAGTAAAGGCACTCGGCTCTTGCAGCCTTTTGTGGCCAAAGCACCATCAAGTCAAGGATTCCATCATGGAACTGCCACGACAGGTATGTCGGAGATAAAGCTGGGCGTCTATGTTAGGCATGTCATGGACGATCGGGGCCATGACGTCTGTAGGGTATTAGAGTCCCTAAGGGTCATCAACGCTGGTTTGCGTACACCTGGCCCAACACACTCAATCAAATGACTCTTCCGGAACCACGGGCTACCTCGATTGAAATAACATGGAAATATTAAAGTAAAGAAACACTCATTATGTGAAAGTTGTAACGTCAGGGCGATTCTCGTTTGAATCAAGGTGCAATCGTATGCGCAGGAGGCCGTTTTTAACGAGCGCAGTGATGTTAAAAGAGGGCGCGAGGCATCCAGTTTCGGTGAGTTAGCCCGACTACAGGTCATTAACATCGAAAGACCCTTGACACAGACACCAATAACCGCTTAACGCGATGCCAAAATGGTGGCTTCTCTTCCCGTTCCGAAAGAGAGCTAAGACGCAAACTCAGTATAGACATTAACTAGGAGGAAAACTCTTACGGTTGAGTCGCTGACGGAGACACTGCCAATGATGAAGAGGTTGGCACATCTCTGTGTTCATTGAGCGGAGGTAGGTGTCTCCGTGGTGGAGTGGATTGGTCAGTGGGCGAGGCGCTGGGAGTTCTAGTAAGAGTAGGTTGAAGTGCGTCCATGGGCAAGAGGGCAGCGAAATGCGGGCAAGGAGATGTGCTTCAATTTATGCGCTCGAGGAGCAGGGACGGACGCGACCCCGTGACGAGACTGAACAAACGGGATTTGTGTCTTTGGGACCGCCAAATGTGGTCGGACACAGATCGGTTGTCTGCCACGCCAGTGTGGCTAAGGCGGCATCATGGTGCTCTTGGAAGGACTCCGATACCCTGGACCATTTTGTGGCCACCTGTTTCTAAAAACACCTAACTCAGGCCGCAGATCCTGAGTGTCTTGATCACCGAACACGATACGAGGGCGTAGTTTGCCTTGTTCTCCGATTGGACGTGGATTTTTCCAAGTGAAGATTTTTTTTTTTTACCAATTCGAAACATGTTTTCGAGGTGAACTTATAGAATAAAAGAAGAGTTGCCGTGGAGAGTCGTGAACAAGTGTAAATCATGGCATCAGCTGGCCGTCAT
This sequence comes from Podaxis sp. C-F-101400, assembly GCA_018524895.1. Classification (NCBI taxonomy): domain Eukaryota; kingdom Fungi; phylum Basidiomycota; class Agaricomycetes; order Agaricales; family Agaricaceae; genus Podaxis; species Podaxis sp. C-F-101400. The sequence continues at coordinate 9,725 of JAEUWR010000508.1, read as the reverse complement.
AGAGTATAACAAAGATCCGTGGTCCGTGGAAGGCTGAAGATCAATCGCTTCTCCCATTACGTGGGGGGTCATTATCCAAAGACTCACAGACCTGAAATTTCTGCAACTTTGTGCCTCGGGACCGCGTCAATCGACTTCACCCAGTCATCTGCGGCATATATCCCGCACCCGTGTGAGCCAAGCTACCTTGACTAAAGCATCAAAACGGAAGCGCGCAATCAAACAAGCGGGCCGGTTGCATGGTAGCGCAGGCAGGAGCCATCCAAGCACCAAAAATCACGATCCGTTTCTGTCAGACGGGCCACGGCCCACAGGGGATATGGGCGTACAGACTGAGTGTGTTGTCTTCCCTAGCATACCAGTAAATCCGTTCACTGACAGGCTCACAGCACAATCTTTCCCGCTTTTCACCATCATCCCCTGGTTCAGGAGTGTCTGATGAGAGGGCAAGAAAATAACTTGAAACTCGATTAGGACGACACCGATGGTAGTTGCGGCTACCGAGGTCAGTCTGACCTCCACGTTTTGGCCTCTTGATAGAGATCATGTGGAGGGAAGCTATCATTTTTTGTCATGAATTTCAGCACTTTTCCTGGCTAGGGTGGTAGGTAGGTGACGGCACCGGCTATATGGATCCTCCTCTCACAGCTTCTGGTTCCTGTATAGGACAGCGCACTAGTTTTTACAGGAACGATGGCCTTCTCAGCGTCACTAAACGGGAGGCGGCGCCAGATGGTCAGTTCCACTGACACTGTGTTATGCGTAGTGTCTGTCGACCGTCAAGGTGGGTGGGGGACAAAAGGCGCGAGGGAAGACCTCTCGGGTGCATATGAAGAGATGCCATGACCGAGGGAGATGGTATTAGGTCTAAGAATTATGGATCTGGGTCACGAACTTGTAGTTGATCAAGTGGTCACAAGGTCTACGCAGGGTCTGCACAACTGGCCCGCATGCGTGACGATGGACCGTGTCTCCTTGTTCCTTTAGCGTTCGCAAATGGCAATATGTATGAGGACGTCAAAAATCCGGTGATAAACTTCGTTGAGATGAGGGTGAATATTTCTGTGACGCTGGTGCCGGTGAGCCTTTGCCATTTCATCCTAGCCTGTGATTCATAAGCAGCTCATAAGCACGTTCTAGGGGCTCTCTTCTGCTATTGACCACATTGACCTTTGACCTCCGTTGGATGAAAACTACGTCGCGCCTCCTCCCTGGCTCTCCCTGGCTATTTATGCACTTTATAGAACTAGTAGGAGTGCGCAACCGGAGAGTCTGCCTTGACGCATCCGTTTCCTCTACCGGTGCAGCTTCAGTTTATCGCATGGTCATCTTGAATTTGACCTGATGTGTCGGGAGGTTGGAATTCAACACCGATTCCGCGGGACCCAGCCTTCTAGACTGCTCTGTCGAAGCCACCCTCGAATCTGTGCGGCGAATCTATCCAATCCCGCAACGAGAATTCAATTTCTTCGATGGCTTTGGGGTCGGTTATTGGGGACGGGAAAAACTTTGAGAACTCGAAAGCCCGGTTTAGGTTCACAATTCGGAGGAGTGTTCTTGCTTCCCGCCTCTGTTTAGTCAATGTGCAGCAATGGCGCACCGCCTTGCATTTTTCAAACTTGACTAGATATATTTTGGCGGAAGTGATCGAGGCGGGACTGGGGCCATTCATTCATCGCGACTCTGATTAGCTGGCTATTTTTGGACTGCCGGTCTCGTGTTCGAGAGCCTTCCGCCTTCCGCAAGTCACGCGCGATACCTGCATTCCCTTGGACGATCAGGCCGCTCCCCATTTTCCACTTAGGACCGGGTGGCGATAATCGGCCAGTAGTGAAGGTAAATTCATGGGCTTGATTATTGCCGAGGACAAACCGATGATGCGACCTGTAACCTGGAACTGAAGAACAGTATCGAGGCTCGGAACTTAATTCTTCAGTGGATGATTTTGCATGGACTTCCATTCTTCAGGAACATGATCGACATATCAAATTACCGGGACCTGCGAGCCTAGTCACAGAGGTATTGGAGGCACGCACGATCACAGCTTCAAATTTTCAGACGCCGAGACATTCTTCGGAGGTCATTATTCTTCCACATACGCACCTATGGCTGTAAAACCGCTGGAGTTGCTGCTATAAAAGCGGAACATTCGCTCTCGAAGAATATTTCGCTCACTCTTCTCCCCTTCTATTTTTCTTTTTCTTTGCCCGTTCTTCCCTTTAGCCATGAAGTTCACCGCCCTCTTTGGCCTTGCCCTCGCCGCACAGACTGTGTCTGCACACTGTGAGTATATGCAACACCCGACCTCTCTTAGCGCCTGTTCATCCCTCACTCGCCCTAGATATCTTCAAGACTTTGATTGCGGGCCCTAAGACGTCCACGCAGGCCGTGCGTCAACCCAAGAATAACTCTCCGGTCCATGAGTATGCCTCAGGCACCGACATCAGGTGCAATGCGAACCCTTCTCCGGCTGGTGAGACTGTTTCTGTCCCCGCGGGTGGTAATATTGGTTTCCAGCTCGATGGAACCATTTACCACAAGGGTCCTGCTGCTATATACCTCGGTCAGGCGCCAGGTGCGGCAGCTGACTGGGATGGAAGCGGTGAGAGGTGGTTCAAAGTACGTGGTTCCCCGCTGTCCATCCTTCAGTCCTCTGATATTGACGATGCAATCCAACTTGACAGATTGCCGAGTGGGGCGCTACCTTCAACCCATTCTCGTTTGTTTCTCTGGGCCAGAAGACTTTCACCACCACTATTCCCGTGAACACGCCCTCCGGAGAGGTGTGTGATCTTTGATTCGCGTTGTCGCTAGGTGTGATGTCTGACCATGGTCGATGTTTGGTAGTATCTCGCTCGCATTGAACAAATAGGTTTGCACCAACCCGGTACACCTGAGATTTTCATCTCGTGCGCCCAGATCAAGGTCACCAACGGTGGTTCTGGTAATCCCCCAAAGGTATCCATCCCAGGTTACATTCCTGAAGGCGGTACGTATTGGGTATCCATTCCTTCTGAGGCTGGAATCCTGATTATGCCCGGTAGACAAGAGTGTGACCCTTGACATCTATTGGCCCGTCCCTACGAATTATACTGTGGGTACAAACATATAATTGACGTCTCTTAGTTCTGACGCATTGTATTTAGGTTCCCGGACCCGCTGTCTGGAGAGGCTGAGCCGATTTGTTCCACGTTCGTTTTATTCTTATACACGGGCAATTTTGTATTTGGGTGTCAGTCTACCGTGTTTTACAAGCTGGTTCTTGTTGTTCTTGTTGTATTATCAGGCGACCGATTAAGAAAAGAAGCGATAGCCTTTAAGGTTGGCGAAATGTCACCGCCGTTCTGGCTCTGAGTTTGCAAGGTTGACTTGACTATATTGGCGAGGCTGACTTAATTAGATTGTTGAACCATTCCTTTCTCGAGTAAGCAGTGTCCGAAAGGAATAGTGAGAAAACAGAAGTTTGCAGTCTATATATATCTTTGCCTTCACCGCTAACGCAAAAAGGACTATGTGATGATTTCACTGATCAGATCCTGCAAGTTATCCTTTGTTGGCATGAATTCTCTACACATAGAACGGCGACATATCATTTCGTTCGTTGGCTGGGTAGGCTCTTACCAACATCTTGGTGACGTTGAATGGCGAGCCACTAATCAACTCCGAAGCCTGGGGCTAAGGGGAAAGGTAGTAGTGAAGTCCGAATCTGGTCATGTGATCCTCGGAGGTGCGTGTGTCTTAGCGCTTACTCCTGGCTGCCCAGGGGATCGCCTCGTGGATGACGCATGTTGGGGTCTAACAATCCTCGAGGACATGAAACATCAGTCAGAGATAATCATAGTCGTATAGACGGTGGATGATTGCATCGCCACCCGTACGCGAGGCATCCATGTGTTCCTCCGATTCGTTAAAAGTATACTGGTAGCAACCGTTCTCCCTTCCACATCTCATCTTTCTTCGTTCGGAGTTGCGCTTCAGGCGTGTTCCTCGCACTCGTTGTATGTGTTCATATCCCGTTATCTCTTGTTCGGAGAGCTGACTAGGTTCAACGCGTTTCCTCCAACAATTAGTGATTGGAGAACTCCTTGTTTTCCCTTGTCTTTTTGTATTCGCCATCGTGACGACCGTTGTCGACATCCATAGGCATTATAATATGTCCTGCGCAACGAAAACCATCACTATCGCATCTCCCAGCACTCGTGCAAAGGAGCTTGCGTTCAGCGCCCGAAAACTTCTGGATGATCTGAAGGATTTGGAAGTAGGGATGATGGCGTCAAACGACTGGCAGCAGTGTCCCTGGAGGACAGACACCCTTCCGCCTTCTGCCCCCGAAAGACGATCCACTCGCCGAAGTTCATCTTCCGCATCCCGCCACCAAAATCTCTTCGCGTGCCAACCCCTCCTGAATCAACCCACTTCCACTATCCTTGCGAACTCCACCAACAAGGAGCGCGTTACAGGGGCATTCATGACGTTCTGCGAGCACCTCTTATTCATGAACCACGTTTGGAAGCAAGAGCGGCAACTGCGAGCCCTTCGGGCTTCGATCAGATCCATTGAAAAAGCGAAGTGTTCGAATGCTTTCAAGTCGTTCTGTGACCGCTTATTGCTTTCCAATCGTGTGTGGCAGTTGGAGAGAGAAATACAGGAGCTGGTCGTCGAAGGAGAAAGGAACAAGCGTGCGAGAGTGGCCGCCATTACGCGTGCGGCCAAGCAGATGGCAGTAGATGTGCGGAAAGAGGCCATGATTGAGGAGTTTGTGATGGAATTGATGCAGGAGCTTCAGGAGAGCAAGCAAGCGGTGGCGGAGATGAGAGAGGAGCACGAGAAGGAGATAAGGGAGATTCAATGGGACTGGTTGAAGGAATACCGCCGGATTGCGAGGGAGAACGAACAGTTGCGGTTGGAGCAGCATGCGAGGCTGGCGGAACAGGACGTTTCGAATGAACTTGAACAATCGCTATACGACACAATGGAACGGGGCCAGCAAAGGATCAGGGAGCTCGAGCATGGTGATGGAGAGTGGACCTTGGTTGGGGACGCCTTGGATCGGGGTTCCGTATTGTTTTCTGGTTCCTCCTCTTCGGTGGACGGAAGTGAGATGGATGACCTGACCGAAATCGATGAGGGAATGTCGACCATGTCATCTGCTACGTATGTCTCGTTCCAAGAATCCTTCCACTGCTCCGGAAAATCCTCGACCCCGCTTCAATGGCAACCGCAACGGCATAACAAAGCCGCGAACCATACCCATTCCAATACTTCGAACACGCCGACGGAGAAGAAACGTCCGCCAAAGGGACAACCCATGCCCCTCCGAAAGCTCGATACAACACCCTATGCTGGGTTTTCATTCAATCCCCTCTTCTTCGGCAATCCAGAAACGCTGGTCGTTTCTCCATCTCGAGTTGATAACGCTGAGACTGCCGTGAAAGTCACACTGAAACGCACACCTTCCTCGGCGGCTTCGGTTCGGGAGCGAAAGGATTCGACAACGAAGACATCGAGGTCGTTAGGACCGACGGGGACAAGGGGACCTTGGAGATTTTAAATCATAGGATATGTTTTACGACTTCACGATCATGGCACGGGAGGAAATATTTATCAGATGTATCTATCGGCAGAGCATTATAGTCATCCTGTATTTCTATGCAATGGAAGCTCACCACCTCACATATATTTCTGACCCAAAATAGCAATGATATGAGTATAAGTGGGGTTGCGCAAGGAGCGTTGACCGAGATGAGTTGAAACTCGTGTTAATGGGAGGTAATTCCCACGCAGGCACTGTCGCTCAATGACAGAACGTGACCTCTAATAATATTTTTCCTCACAACCAATTAACCACTTATGTTGTCACTCACAGTCAGTGCGTGTGTGAATATTCATATGCGGTGGTTTTGGAGAGCCATACTTTTTTTTTCTTCCGTATCAGTTGCTGGTGTTGCTGCGTGTAACTGTATATCGTCGTCGTGGTGATGGAGAATGACATGGGATTCCTGGCCAAGTTCAGTCGGGGGAGGCATCAAACACTGTGGGGAGGGGCTGGTCATTTGCTACCCCCAAATGATGACACAAATTCAACGATCAATTGTCACTCGAGGCTAACTGCATTGGACTTTTAGACTTTTTGGGATCAAAGGTTTTTGGTTTAAGAAGGGGTGAAGCTTAGATCCTGGACGTGGTCAAATTGTGTGGGTGGCGATGCAATATGGATCGCCCCAGGGACGCCTAGGTCTAAGCTGAAAGCGCTGAATGGCATACATCCCACGACTCAATGGGCTGGGAAGTGCTCCAGCGGCCGCTGTATTTGTCTGGTTACTTCAATTTGATGTATTTGTCCTATCTATTGGAAGTCGCCCCTCACCCAAATCTAAGCTGCCGCTCGCTGCGCGCTATAAAGAACCATGAATTCAGCTCTTCGTACCTTCTTTCCCCGCCCACACCCCGCCCCCCCAGCATGTTTGCCTCGACCAGTCTGGTTGCCTCCCCTCGTACGTGTATCCAGAAACTTACCTCGCGGGTATGGTTCTATCATGTTAAACCATAAACATAGTGGCGGCTTGGATCGTACTCCTTTTAGAGCTTGTACGGAATTCTAGGGAGGAGTACACCACTATTTGGAGGCAAGTCGTTGAAGCGATTTGCGCAATCATGAATTCGACGTTTTCGTTACAGAACACCCGTTACGTTCACCAAGGCAATATACATTTTCGCAAGATACACCCCTATTCTGACACAATCGTACGTGGAACCCTTGTTCTCGGTTGCCTCGTTAACGACAACTAGAGTCAACCTATACCTTCTGCACCACTTCACGGCACCATTCCCCCAGGAACTATGCCGGAAATGGTATCTGTTTGAGCACTTCTCCAACTTCCCCCTACACCTATCATTGGATGTAGTAGTGTGCCTCCGAGGTACGTCTCCATTACTCGTGGGATAAAGACTTACTGATTTACTGTTAGTGTATGCATTATATCAACGCGATGTCAGAGTTGGCATTTTTGTACTCATTTTGTTCGCCCTCGATGGAGGAACCACCCTGTTAACTGGAATATCCATTTTCCTTACCTGCAACTTCGACGCTATGTGTTCGACGACAACAAGTAAACTTTGTCTAGCTGCTCCGTGAGTCCCATTAGCTTTGATGTATGACGTCCATTGAACTGCGTTTTTCCATCCCGCAGCATCATGTTCCAATGCTCACAAGGAATTTTGTGGGCCATGACCTGGTACAAGCGACGTGACATCCGTGTGCAGATTGCATTATTTCGCATACTTTTTCGTGATGGGTCCCTCATATTGGCAGTTGCGTGCCGTAAGTGCACTCATGGCCAGCCTCATCAGCTCACTGATATATCCAAGTTGGGTCCGCCCTTACTATTCCATACTTTGCTATACTGCGTTTCGATATGCTCATCCTTTACCCGTAAGTAGGTCTGGAATGAACCAACATCCAGTGGCCCTGATAGTCCATTCCAGATGGACGATAACTCTATTATCTAGTCTCGTGCGTATCCCCCCAATATCCTATTTGGTTGTTAAATTATTGATTGTTTATCAGTGCTGCCATCTGATTCTCAACTTGTTCCACAGTGCGACGATGACTCTAGACTCGTGTGTAGAGGCCTTTGAGCTTGACATATATGTGAGCCACGTCAATCCAACCCATGATTTAGGGGATTGACAGTGAATAAGATGATTGTGATTAACTGGGATCAATGTTATGACACTCTTGAGAAGTTTAGAATCAACCTTTGTTTGGGTGTGATGTAGAACATCTTCTGAACGTAAAGCGTGCCTTTGTCTCTTTGCTCTGGCAGGTACTTTGCTAAGCCCCATCTTACACTTGGCTTCAGCAAATTCGGCTTAGAGCAGAAATTAGCCTACCGCCAAGGGTGGTGTTAACAAAGAGCTTCAATAAAGAAAGTAAATAGTCTCAGGAGTCACCGACGTAATGGTAGACAACTGTAGTATTCACCCAGAAAGAGTAAATAGTCTTACACTCAAGATTAAACAATTTGTGTGTGTTGAGATGGGGATATGGGACGCGGAGAGCCAGGCTGCAACATCACATGCTCTCAAGTCCAACAGGTAGTTCACAGGCTTAAAGAATCGTCAAATTCTACTCTACCTGTACTACCAGTATTTATGCCTCGTAGGAGTTTGGAAACAATATAAAGGGTAAATAAACAAGATGAGAGGCCGGACGAGATATGGAGGGCAAATGGACCGTGGTGGATCCCAGTTCCGGAGCAATCACAGGAGATAAAACAAAGGAAATATGAAAAAGAAGTGGAAGTCGATAAGAAATATTACTTAGGATAAGTAGCTCGCTGACTATCCTTGCCTCCGTCGGACCAAGCACAACCAAACACCCAATTTATCTCACTCCCCAATAGATTTGCCTCGTCAAGAGCCCATTTCTCGTCTAAGTTATGGGATAATTAATAGAGCACAAAATAGGTACTGTTTTCAATCTTGAGGATTTCTCTGGAATTTTGGTTTAGAGGGGCGGCTCAAGGTCCAAATATGTCAAGTGACGATCTACCCGTCATCTTTGTTTGATTGACTCAGCTCAATGATTCACCACTCCCGTAAACCCGAGGAGGGAGCCTAGAGATTTTGGCACACATCAACGTAAGCGGAACATAGCCAAAGAAGAGCATGCTTCAAGCCAGTTATTAGCCCTGCAGGTGCGTAGATAACGTTCTGCTGTCACGTCCATAGGATTCCACATCGGCCTGGGCGGAAAAAAAGCCCGGGTCTTAACTTCGGCCTCCGTGGGAGACTTGCACCAACCGATCCGGGCCTCAAGTCTATAGTTGGGCTGGAGAAAATGAGTTGAAAAGAATGCAGTCGCCTCTCCAAAGCTGATACTAGTCCTAATTAGCGGTTAGTGAATGTGGGCCAATTTGGAGCGGGGATCCGGGCGCCATAACCGATAACTTTAACATGTCTAGCTGGTCAGCTGCGTATTCAAGGACCACGCATTATCCCTGCAGGCGTTGCATCCCCGAAATCCGGACAACCCCCCACAAAATTCTGGGAAGCTAAAGGTCTCTTGGAATAGAGACGCACGAATCCGTTGTCGAAGCATGGGAATGTTTCTGGCGGACAAAACCTCCCAAAGGGGATGTAAGGATGATTCCGGGGGTTCGGTATATCCAAAACTTATAGGTTTTCAAGATTTCGCCAGGCATCTCACTTCATGTATGATAATCGTCGTCATAGAACAGACCGAAGCTAGAATCAGAGAATCTCTGTGTCTGGACCTGCCCATACGATAACTCGGCCCTTGACCTTCGGCAAGAGCAGCAGTGTCCAAAAAAGAAGCAGATGTGTCACCTAGCCACGCAAATTTGAAGAAGGTGGCTGGTCAAAACACCGCCGAGCATAGTCCAATATAAACCATTTTCTTGCACACGCTGACCACTCCGAGCTCGGAAGATCTTACTGAAGGACCGTGTCGGGGAGGCTTATAAGGTGAGCAAGGGTGAGGGATTCTCGTATCACTGATATTTTACTCATTGTCATACTTGCTGCGGATCTGATTCACGAAACGTTCGCTGGTTTATTATATAATGATACTCCCCCCTCCGAAGTCCGATACTCTGTTTTCAATTGATAGCTGGGTTGTGGCTGGGGCTGGGTTAAAAACTCTTTTGTTAAAAACATATTTCAAATTCACACGTTAATAACATGTTTTTAACATATTTCAC